>OMKZ01022072.1:0-11119 GCA_900302535.1 Neoniphon sammara | reverse complement strand
CTCTCTCTCTCTCTCTCTCTCTCTCTCTCTCTCTCTCCCAGGTCTACATCCCCTGCAGAACAGCTATTGTCCTGGCCAACGAGGAGATAGATTACTGTTATTAGGGGCTGATTGTCTCCACAGAGACCAGGATCGGGAATGGATTCCAACCTCAAACTGAGTGTTAACAATCACCTTCATCTTTAAGTGTCCACCTTGCACACCACCCAAACCCACTGTTTTTTTTTTTTTCTCTAAGTGAAAAACCGTTGTGTGAGCTTCTGTGTGTTTTCAAACACCATCTGCAACCGTAGATGCCGTGTAACCCCATTCAGTGCAGATCGGTCCATTTGGGAAGAGTCCAACCTCGCCAGCAGCTAGATGCTAAAACTCAAAATCCTGCCGAGTCCATCCACCACTAGCCAGTGGCCATTTATAGGCTCTGTTGAATTTGGCGTGTGATCTGAAACACGCGACTGGTAATTGTGGCAGAGGGAAGAGATACAACAAGCACATGTTCCCGCTGATTCCTGTTTG
Source organism: Neoniphon sammara (assembly GCA_900302535.1). Lineage (NCBI taxonomy): Eukaryota > Metazoa > Chordata > Actinopteri > Holocentriformes > Holocentridae > Neoniphon > Neoniphon sammara. The sequence goes on along the minus strand of OMKZ01022072.1, from coordinate 10,603 downwards.
GTACGGTTTACAGAAAATATTAATCTAAGAGCCTTATTTATGTGGAAATACGTTTAAACTTAGAAATTTTAGGAGTGATTATTTTGTATTTAAAGACTAATGATGTGGTGTCCATGACACAAAAAGATGTACAGTACCACACCAGCAATGCACTTGAAAATCATAACGTCCAGGTATTTAATCGCTTATACTCCATCATTGTTAATTCATGTTGTGGGATATGTTGAGTATAAAAATATTGTAATTTGCACAAACTAATAAGCTGCTTTGAATTATAATACTGTAATGGGTATCTAATACAGTTGTGGTGTAATGTTTGAATTTATGCAGCTACTGGGAGCATTTATGTAGTTATTCATGGCCCACTTATTAAGCCACTGATTTGCAGCTAAAGCAATGTGATAAAATCACCTAATTTGGTTTGTTCACCGTGTGTTGCATATGCACAGTACACCAGTTGCAAGTTGGCTGAGTGACACAGATGATGAGCCCGAACGACACAGATGAGCACTCTTTTTTTCAATCTGGTCTTTATTGTCTTCATTCCTCTGTGCAAAAAAAGTATTGTGTAGCTGTCTCATAGGTCACACTATAATAGATTTCACAGGGAAAAAAAAGCTGCCTTGAAGTTGACTGTAGTTTTACTAATAGAAAGAGTTTAGGCACATTAGTCTGCCTGCGAAACGATTCTAGAGGTGGGATGAATCTCTTTTTTACGAGCACGACTGTCACTTCTGATCACTTTAATATGTTATTCATATTCAGAGTAGTATGACTCACATATACCATGTTCATTAGGCAACATTCCCCTGGGTTTAAGTGTAGCTGTGTTTTTGAGAGAGGCAGATACAGCCGAAATTCGCGCAGCCCCCACCTGTGCCTCTTTCAGTTATCTTTGACTTGGTGACATTCGTCTAAAAAAAAAAAACAAAAAAAACACAGAACTCTCGTCTCATCTTAACTGAACAGATTCAAAGTCTGGCTGCTGTGCTCACCCAGTTTTACCAGAATTGTTTTGTGAGAAGGTCATTGAATAACTAACATGGAGAGCTACCTAGGAATATCAAGTATCATAGGGTTAAGGTTACTATTTTATGACTGCTAAGCTCACTCAGGCAAAATGTACGGGTCATTAAAATGATGTTTCATGACTTTGGTTTCATTCTTTTCAGGTGATGTTTTGCAAATGACTGTAATGGTGGAAAAAGAGACAATCTTTTCCCAGCCTTGATGGCTTCTTTGGTTTCCATCCTTCATCTTAAAGTCCCTCATTGCACATATAAATGGATGTGCTGTTGTTCACACTTGTTATTGCAAAAGGTTCAGCATTCTGTGCACGTTTTTATCAAAGTAATATTGCTCTAAGTGAAAGACAAGAGCCGATTTTGGGCATTCCACATAAAAACTAATGCCTTGATTTACTGCCATGGATGCCGTAATTTTGTGATCTAAACCTATCTGCATTAGTGCAGATTCTCAGCTATTTAAACCAGTGTATTGTAGCATATGGCAGGTTTTGATCTGCCTTCCCTGCAGCTGAAGAAAAATGCATTTATATTCAGGACCATCCTCCTGTGTTTAGCCAAAAGTATCGTGAACACGTCATTTCTTTTTGTATAACACCAAAGCATTCAAAAATGCCTTTTTCCACCTCTCGAAAAGCATGGAGAGGATCACTCTGCATAAATTTCAAGCCAGCCCAGTTGTGAGACTGAAGTGGAGTGTTTAATCATCCCTCTCATCTGACCCAATGTCATTGTCATTTTACCATTGCCAAAATGAATTGTCTGAATTTATTCTCAAAAGTAAAATTGATGTCTGATACACAGTAACTATTGTGGCATATTTCTTTCATTATTACTAATGATAATAAAACGGTGTCTGTCTAGCCATATGAAATATCTGGATGAACTGGATGTGCAGTCTGACTACTGATTCTGTCCCAACCCACAGTTAAGCATCCTTGAGAGCATGTTGTGCTGGTACTCCTTTCACCAAGTGCTTGGTACAAAAACTGTTGTTTTTGCTCTGATGGTCTGAGAGTTTTGTTATAATTTTAAATGCGGTTTTCAATTGCATCCTCGCTGTCATTTTCCATCTTCAGTGGGATTGAGTTTCCACAAAGGAGGCAACTTACAGCCCACAAAAATAGATTTCTGAGTCACCAGAAATATTCAGTTTCCTTGGTTGCCTTTAGTGCATTTGTTTTCAAATCAAACTTTGCTTTTATAAATGGGGATAAAATTAGGATGGTATCTTTTTTTTATTAATCAGTGCTTGGTACATCAGTAGTTTGCTGGTCCTATGATAATTCTGGATTATTTTGGTAGAGCTCAAGCTTCCACATCCCACTGGTTCAACTGAGAAACATGAGTAATAATGGCAAAAGTCAAAAGGTTGACCACTTAAGCATACAGAGGGTGAACAAAATAAGTGAAACACATAACAATACGTGAATATCAAGTATCTAAAAAAGACTAGGACTACCTACTGCCTTCAGCACAACTGTAAACCTTGTGGAAAGTCCTGAACTGTGTGTACTGGGATATCAGAGCATTGTTGATGAAATAAAGACAGAAAGAAGAAGAAGAAAGCCTCCAGCTTTTTCAGATGAAAAAGGGTAAAAATCTGCTATGCACTTTACACAGCAGAACTTCCCATCAAGGCGCACAGATGTAATCAGGTGACTAGGAGAGCCATGGCAGACTGTTTTACTATACAGTAGGATCATGTAGAGCAATCATCAGCCTTAATGACTCCCCACAGCATGGCTGCCCATACTATTGCAAATCTACCACCGTGTTTAACAGTTGGCAACAGACATTGTTGGCTGAAAGCATCCTTTGGCTTTCTCCAAACGTAAACCCATCTGGGTGTGGGAAGAAGGTGAAAGACGACTCATCAGACCATACTTCTTTCCATTTCTCAGAGGTCCAGGTTTTGTGCTCCTTACAACAAGTTCTGTTTCTTTGTGCGTTGGCCTTGGATACAAGCCCGGCCGGGTTTGGTAAGCTCAAAATGTAGGTTTCACAGAGACGAGACGTCTGTTCAATTGTGTGGTAATTTTAAGGCTGTAGCGTGCAACAACTATATCACATGTCCAACTATCCCTGTGGGTTTGCATGTTCTCCCAGGTTTGCGTGGGTTTCCGCCGGGCGCTCCGGTTTCCTCCCACAGTCCAAAGACATGCACATTAGACTTGGAGACTATAAGCTGTCCGTAGGTGTGAATGTGTGAGTGAATGTGTTTGTGTGTCTGCCCTGTGATGGACTGGCGGCCTGTCCAGGGTGTTTCCCTGCCTTCCGCCCGTAGTACGCTGGGATAGGCTCCAGCCCGCCCGCGACCCTGACTACAGAAAATGAAAAATGAATGAACGAATGAATGAATGAACTGTCCTGTGGAGGTTAGACCTAAGACATCTATTCTTCTGCCGAAATCTGTTCGGCTTAATTATGTTGGCATTATTTTCAACACTGTTTCCCCTTCTATATTGAATAGTTTTGGTGCTTTGTGACCAGTGCACTGAAAATTCAGATAGTGGGGAAGTGCTCCGGTGGCTTGCCATATGGAGTGTGTGCCGCGTATTATTACCACGGCGGCACGGGTTCAGTTCCAGCCTGCTCTTTCCTGTCTATCTATACTGTTGCTGTTGAATAAAACCAAAATGCCAAAAAAATAAATAATTATTATTCAGACACCAACTATTGGATTCCTTTGGAACACTTTTAGTGTATTTGCCTGATGCTGCTTTGAAAACTCACATATAAAATTGGTAAATGTAAGTAACCTGTCTTTATAGTTGGAATTTGATTACTTTAAACTTGAAGTTTTTGTGTGTGGTGTTTCTATTATTTGTCCTTCCCTTGTGTATTTGCAGGTGCACTATGCAAAATTGCAGAGGGTCGATTCAAGTGAGGTCCCTTTATATTTAACTGACAAAAAATGTGGAATAAGCATGTAATTTATCACTGAGTCAGGCTGATGATGAGAAACATGCAGACCCTCCACATCTTTGCATAATGCACCTTTAACAGGTGTCCTGCTTGCATATTTGGCTAAGGTGGGCACACTGTCACAGTGACATCCTGATTTTAAATCTGGACAAGGACATTTGTCACATCATCAGCCCCTTATCTCTCCCCTGTCGTTCCTGTCTCTCCTCATTGTGAACTATCTATTAAAAGCAAAACTGCCACAAAAAATAATCTTAATAAATTGACCCCACCGCCTGGCCTTTTCCAAAAGTGGCCCTCAATGATATGAGTGTTCTTGTCCCAATAGATATGAATGCTGTAATATATGCAGTGTTGTATGTGAGACCACCTCGAGAGTGACTTGAAATCACAGTGTACACTCTCTGTATGGTAATAGTCCTGCCTTTTTCAGTTTCTTACAGACTCACAAGGATATAAATGCCTGGAGGGAAGATCGCGGAGAATGCAGTATTGTCATAGACAGTCAGAATTGGGGTATGAAATGCACGAAGAGGATATTTTCTACGTTTGACCCACGAGACTGCACAAGTCAGGGAGGGATTTCGCCACACAGTGCTGTATCTCTAATACCACCTGAGTGTGATGACGCTGTTTTCTGTTGCCTATATTTTCTAGGTAAATAGATGCGTAGGATGAGACAGGCACTATTTCTACCATACCAAATTCCTAGCTGATTGCATTAATTAGTGAAATACTTGTTGAGTCAGCATTTGGTATATTATTTGCTGGCACAGAAGAAAAAAAAAGTCTTTACTATTTTGATAACATTTCCCCCTATAGTACTAACTGAATAAGTCCTTCCCGATGAAGCAATTTAGTGACAAAGCAGCTGATCATGTACCTGGTAAGATACTGGAAGACTACAGAAAAACTAAAAGTCTACTGTGAAGCAATGTGACTTGAATGGCAGATGATACAGGGGGCTCTGTGCATCCAATCCCATGACTTTCCCGTCAGCTGTCTTTCTGGCTGTATGATATATGATATCATTGTTCAGGTACTAAAAATCAAGACCTGGAAAACAAGTTTAAACAGCATGCACCACCCGGAGAATTTCTGTCAAGCAGTTCTGTCTCGCCTCTATCTGGTTCTTTTGATTTCTAAGATACGCAAGCAGAAAGAATAAAGATTGGGAGGGAAACTTGCTTTACCCCATGCTGAGTCAATTCTCGGTCCATTTCGTGTCCTCATTTCCTCATTATTTATCCATAAATCTCACACCTGAAGAGCATGGCACTCGATTGGGCTATGAAATGCACAGAGAAACGGAAATATACTTGAGAAACTTCTGCTGAAGGACACTTGGGGAGGTGTGTTGAGCATCTTCTCCCCCATGATTCCAACAGAAGGAAACAAGGTACCATGGAAGTCTGATTTTGGGTCAAAGAGGAAAGTGGAGGTACCAGAGGATTTTAGAGCTTTGGAACACACTCCACCTTCTTCAACAAATTCCTTTTCTTCACCAAACTCCTCTTACTTTCTGTGCCTTTCCTCTTCTCCTCCCAGGCCAATTCTTGGATGGCAATCTGGAGCCAGATTCAGAAAAAAAGAAAAGAAAAAGAATCTCAAGTGACATTTTTTTCTTAACTTTAATCTTAAGGAGAAAAGGTGGGGAAAGATATTCTCAAAAACAGCTCTTATATTTTCTTTACTTTCTAAGAAAAGAAACTGAATAAATGGTATTCATGAAATGAGGGTTCTTAAATTTATTCTTGATTTTTGTGAAAAGGCAAGACTCTAATTTCATACATTTAAACAATACAATTAGGATAGGGTTCCAAATTTTTGTTGGTTTTCTGACATGTACGATACAATTAAAATTAATATTTATTGTAAAGCTTTATTTGGCATAGGCCTATATCTCATGAATACTTAAATAAGATGCCAAATTCTACAGTTACAGGCTTTATCCACACAAAAGCAATCAGTGTTTAAATCTTTTCATATACTTGTTTAAGTGAACCAAGTTATAGTTGGCCTAAACAGGTATTTTGTTTTCTAGATTGTTTTCCTCCCTAGCTGCAGGAAAATCTGCCAAGACTGTTGAGAGACAGATAGATGGCATTAACAAACAAACAAGCTTATTTTAATTAATGAAAATTTTAATTTCATCTACTAGCCTTAATGGTATTAAGCCTAGTTTATTAACCATATTAACTGAAGCCCTATTCTGATAAGTTCATAAGTAGGAAAATTAAAGACATTCATAAGAAATGAAACTGCTGTTAAGAAAATATTGAGGAATTGCACTTGCAAGAGTCTTCTTTAAGAACTTCCTAAAATTTCTTCCTATGTCATTTCTTGAGATCTATCTGTAGAACACCACACCCTCACAAAGACAAAGCTCTCTTTACATGTGCCAACTGTTTTCAATCAGAGAACATTAAAATAACATTAACATTTTTTTCCAACAGTATTATCTCTTAAATTTCTTCCAATTCAGCTGTAGCGTCATATTGTCACCTGACGTTCACCATACTCTCAGCTCATTGATAATTTGGAAGAATGTGTTGAAGAAACACCCGCACATATTGAAAATTTACAACTCTGTTATTTGATTTATTCAAAATATAAAAAAGAAAACTCGTAATAATGTCAGAGATTCCCATACAGGAGATAGCTTAAAAGATGATTTATTTTTTGTTCATGTACCTCTTAGAGTCCATATATTTGCATCCGTTCACAGTGGAAATTCATGCCTCACAAGGTCATTTTCAACATGTGTGTCTACTTTGTACTTTGGATCTCTAGCAACAATAACTAGGCCCCTCGAAGTAGGTGAGATGAGATGTCCTCCACAGCTTTGGCTTGCTGAGTAGCTCAAGGAGTGATTTCCTTGGCTTGGGTAGACAAAGCCTAGATCTTCTTGACCTTGTGTGGCAGATGACTCACTGTAGAACCCCTGTAACCTTTACATACCTGAGGAAGGCTTGATGAAATTGGAGCCTTAAATCTTTACTTGTTGGATCATGGCACATGGAGACTGTGAAAATAATTGGTACCTCACTCACTTCGTCTTTGTGGACCACTGTGGAATCAACAAGGGAAAGGGAAAGATGGATGTGTGCAATGGGACTGTTACAGGCCAAGTGGAGAACCTTGTGGTTATATTCTTTATGTCATTACAGTAATATTTTGCAACTTTATGCAGAGCACTGGCAGTGCAAGCAGCATGCAAATCAGTGCTTTTACAAAAGCTTGTCATTTCATCCTTGATGAGCTTCACTCTCCCTCTCCTCCCCCCTCTCCAAATCCAGTAGGAATTGCATTAGCTCAAAATCAACTCGGACCACTAGCTCCCATTTATCAAAATGGTTAAGAATAAGCCTATGGGGTGGGGACTAGGAAGGAGTCAACTGTAAAATCAAGTCATATCTGGTGAAAGAGCATAGAAGCAAGTAGTTCTTTCTCCAAGTCCAGTAGCAACTGCATTAGTTCAAAATCACCTCAGACCCCCAACTCCCATTTATCAAGGTGATGCAGAGTAGGTCCACAGGGCGGGTAGCAGTCAACCATAAATCCAGATATGTCAGATAAGTGGGCATGCTCTTCTTGCCAATTACCTCCTTGTAGTATCGATAGTAGTCGTAGTCAGAGCAAAGGAGGACATGATGAAGCAGCCTGAATATCATCTGATCTCTACAGCCTCAGTAGTTTTGGGCCATGCTAGTTGGAGCCTAAAAATCAGTGAGCTGGTTGGATTTTTCTACATCCTGGGCTTGGTGGCTGGATGGTTCAGAGCTTCTTTAAGCCTCGCGCTTAGTCATGATTGGTGCGTCTTCCCTTTGTATGCTGAGCAGTCTGTGTCGGCTGTTGGTTCCCATGTTGAGAATCCCAAATCCTGGTGTAGACTTTGAGTCTGCATCAAGAGCAGGCTGAAATAAGAGGATCAGGATATATACAGCTCAACAACCATGGAAAAAAAAAATCAGAGAATGGAGCATAAAAAGGCATTGTTCTCTGCAGGGCCTTCTGCAAAAATTGCAAGCAATCCATAATCGTCCCCATTAGATGCATCAATGTGACTGCATCCATGAGGTGAGAAATGGCAAATGGCATGGAAAGATGCAATAATACAAAAATATGCACACTGATATTGAGCTTAATTTAAGATTAAGACATTCCTAAGTGTAAATACATCTTTCATTAAAAACTATGCTTGTTGATGCTGTTTCTGATCACGACACTGCCTCAGGTGAGCTGCCCTCCGGAGGAGCAGGGAAGTCTTATGCTTGTAAAGACTGCCATCCGGTGGTGGAATGTCGTCTTTGCAGCTGAAGGAGGCTTAAAGTCAAATATTCATCTAAAACGATCTTCGGGCGGAGCTACAGGGTGGAAACTTGACGTCTCGTCCGTGTCCTTCCTTCCCAGCGCACCATCTGTCAGAAGTTACAGGCTGATGAAAGTGCCACATGAGGTGAATGTCAGGACTTGAGCTGCGGGTTTAACTGAACACAGCAGCAGCCTTTTATTGGCAGCGTTTTAAGGAGGGTAAGACATTTTGAGTTTAATAATGAGCTTCTTTCTTTGAAGTTGTTTCTCCACAAATACTGCTTTTTACATATTAGTTGCGGAGAAAAAATGATTGCAGCAGTACCGATACTTCCCTGCTATGAATACATAAGGAAGCGGTGCACATGGTCTGAAAGGGGAACTGTCTGGCTGATGCAATATAACTTGAGGATATCGGAAAGATGTTTTTTCTTCATGCCAGTACAAGTAGTAGGGCGTTAAGATCCCCGCTGATGATACACCGGGTTGCGATGAATAAGATTTTGTAGTTTTTGGGTCAGTGTAGTTTACAGTAATGCAGTAAGCGACTGAGCGGAGCACGGGGCGAAACATTGCCTTTTATAGCGCCACATACTTTTCAGAAGTGTCACTGCCACCACTAGTGTTTTACAGTATATAAACCGCGCTGTACATAAACGAATAATGAAGTTAATAAAATAATTGTTTAATAATGAATGATGTGTTTCATACAGAGATAGGTTTCAAAATATGCAAAAAATTATTTAAAAAAAGTAGACTATGTATACATGCCTATATTGCACACTGGAAATGCATGTTCTTCCTGTGTGCAGTGTTGACAATATACAACCTGTCAAATGTATTTTGAACACTCAAGATATAGATTTTGCATGAGTGTCATCTTCATGTGGAAATACTATTTCTGGCCAGTTTTGTATATTTCGAAACATCTCTTAAAATATATTCTAAAGTACAATATGTGTAAAATATCTGTCTTTGGTTGTGTAACCATATTATGATTGACATGACAATCATTTTATCATGTGGTCCTGCAGCCAACCTCTACTGTTAGGCAAATATTTTTTCAGGAATAACGTCAGCAACCCATTTGTAGACTGAAAATTGAAAATAGAGAAAATAGAAAATAGAATACACACACACACACACACACACACATAACAGTTGTAGTTTAGGCCTACACCATTTTCATTGAGTTCAATAAGGTAAGATTAATCATTAGCAAAGTTAGCAGCTCTATTTGGTTTGATCTGAATTTTTTCTCTTTTTAAGTCAAACCCATTGGAGGCGACGAACAGAGTCTCAGCACATTGACTTTTTCACAGTTTATGGTCAAAGCACAGCACCCAATCCATATAATGAACCAGACACACTCTTGTGGCTTCAACAACTGACCGCACTGTCAAACAGCATCAGAGGAAATCTGGTGTCCAGAAGTTTTTTTTTTCTCCCCTACAATCCAAAAATGGCCAAAATTCACCCAAACTGGTGAAATAAAAACTGACAAAATGTTATCCTAAATGAACTCTGTCTGAAGATAAATATAAATATTGATTATTTAAATGTAAAATTTATTAGGGTTTGTGTATATCCTAATAGTGCCGTGTAGCAGTCAAAAAAAGATGTTTCATTCTAGCATTAAAATTTAAATCATAAGTCTGAATTCACAAAAGGCATCACTGCATTGAGGGTTCATGTGGTGCTCTGATAGAGAATAAGGATAGGCTTACTCTGGTGTTCATGTTTCAAGTAGGCAGATCGCCATGCTTCCTGGTTGGCCTTTTTTTTTATCTGAGATCTAGATATGACCTGATTTTGATATTGTTTACGCTCTTAGACACCTCCCTGACATCTTAGTCATCTGATGTCATCCATCTTACCTTTTCTCGTGTACCTTATCTCACTTGGCCTAAAGTGACAATTCTTCCACTTTACATGTCAGAAATACATATTTTGGGAACTTGATGAGCTCTTTTTCCAGCGATAAAGTAGTGCTTTACCAGACAGACTGTGCATCTGGCCTACACTTACCAAAAAAAAAAAAAAAAACTATTGAAACAAGCTTTTGTTGGAAGCATAAGGTTTGAAGTAGGCTTGGACTGCTTCCAATCTTACATTCATTATTTTCCATTGTTGTGATGGAGGTGAGAGTATGATTTTGCTTGATAAGCCTAAGGAGTGCCAGTGTGTAAAACCTGCTATGGAATCTGCCTCAACTTGCCTTAAGGAACTGCTATCCAATCTAAGAGTTTCATTGGCATTGGTTTTAATGGAGAGTGTTCATGTCCCATGACGGTTCAAATGCTGTTTCAGAGACTTTTTACTAACCTGCAAAGAAT
>OMKZ01022069.1:0-10083 GCA_900302535.1 Neoniphon sammara | reverse complement strand
CGCGAAGGCTATCACATTAACCTGATGGGGGCTCCTTTAATAGGGTCCAGGGCTTAAACTGATATATCAATTTCCCTCCGTGTGCACGACTTCAAAGGCCAGAGCTCATTCTCGCCGCTGGTGTCTGCCCCCCCATCAATCTCTAGCTGCTGTGGGCATCATCGCCTCCAGCCTGAGACAGACCAGGATAGAGATCAGCTCAGTGGGCTGCAGCCAATCAGAGGCATTGTCTTGACTGTCCACTCGTGGTCAGGGGAAAGGCCTGTGCCAATCAGGTTGTGGGAAAATGCAAAACAACACGGTAAATTTGTTTTAACAAGCAGGGTCAATCAAACATAAGACTTTCAGTTTCAGTATCACAGAATGATTATAATTATAATCATGGTTGACAAACGTTTTCTCCATCTGTGTGTCTAATGTCACAATAATTACCCTTGTCAGAATGAATGTGTAATTTAGCAACACAATTCCTGGCATTGACTTCTGGTGACAGCAGCCGTGATGAAGATTTGGTAAAAGCGTGGCAGCGCACCTCGGAGTTCATCTCCATTGTTTGTATAGAAAAATTGTTTCCAACAACAGAGACGCGAGCAACTCCTCTCTGTTCGCCGAGCTCTCTGTTCTCAGAAATCATATCAAAAAGCCTCTCTCGCAGTGCAAGCCCTCCAGGGTTCTGATGTCACTTCCACTGTAACACTTCGCTGATGACTGACATGTGCTTCACATGGGCGTGAAAAAAAAAAAAAAAAAAAAAAAAACACACACACACACGCCCTTTTTGTTTTAGCCGACATTTCCGACTTTACGCTAACTTGTTTTGTCAAAACAATTCCCGAAGAAATTAAACGACACGATACTCAAGTCAAACCTGGAGCCTAGATCTGCCACAACAAACCTAATCCAGTCGAGCAGCCTCTGTGTTGTGGTGTCTTAGGAGTGTGTGTGTTTCTCTTGTAACATAGCTTAGGTTTCAGGAAGTTTTAGGCCTGGAGTCAGTCATCGGGGGGTTGGTGGGTATAATGGCACCAAAACAAGGGCTCTGATAGCGCTGATAAGGGTCATGCGTTAAGGCTTTTGAAATAGTTTCACTGAGTAAACACTGTACCAAAGGACTAAATGAATTACTAGCAAGTGATGTGAGGGACTTGAGAGCAATGTACACAGCATGCAGGCGGAAGTAGCAAAATAAACATTCAATATGATCTTGTTGAACAAGCGGAGCAGTCCTTTGCAAAAAAATAAAGAAAAAACAGAAAACATCACACAAGGCAGACATCTCCGAGGCATTAGAGTCTGAGAACAACACTCAAAAGGGGGCAGACTTACATTTGAAGGAACAGAATTAGGTGCGATTAGAAGAGATGGGAAAAAGTCCATATTTGTCATAGAGCTCTTTTCAGCTTTCACCCCGTGATCAGAGGCATCATTTAGACAAAGAACAAAAGACGGCAAATATTTTGGGAAGAAAAGAAAAGGGGGTCTGTGTAGTGAGTTGCAGAGTGAAAGTGAGCGGGGCGGTGCGCCAAAAGAGCCCGGTGGTGTGGGGTACAGTTTGCAGTGCGTAGCAGCCGAGATCTATGAATACAGATCAGGGGAGATGTGAGGGAATTTTACAGCAGGTATTGTCTGTCACTCACCCCGTCTGTCTGTGTGATCACTGCCTCCTCGGCGGCTGTTTCATCTTCCACTCTCTCACACTCACACGCTCCACACACACACACACACACACACACAGGCACGCACGCACACACACACACTCCTCCCCCAGCTCCAGCAAGGGAGACCTGGTGCTGGGGTGTGCCCTTGCCAAAAAGTGACAGGTGTTCCGATAGGAAATCCAAAAATCAAAGGGCCATTATTCCTATTATACGTTATGATACCCTGCTTATGTCTGGCTTTGTATAAATTACTGACATCCGGATTTGGCTGAGAATATAGCGACTAACATAATGTAGACTGTGAAATAAAATTCAGCCATGACATGAAAATTTAATCATCTCCCAGTTTTTCCAGTGTATGTAGCATCTAGAAGTAATGTTTATTTTCCTACTTAGATTTTTTTGTTCTTGTTCTCACAATGGGGAGACGTAGTTTGCCAGTTGTGCGTCTGCATAGCCTGGAGCCCTTTAACACACACTGTGGATTCCGCCTGCAGTGAACATAAACACAGATTTTACAGCAAAACACACAGTCTTGTCTACACACACAGACTTGAATCGCTCACTCACTTCACTATTTAACAGCATTATACTGCTGAGCTGAATCCTGCTGTATCTCCACAGCCCATCACACGCTTCCTCCCCAGAAAGCCAAGATGTGGACGAGTCGGCCCGATCGACGTTACGCTGAAACGCTGAACAAAGGGACGGAGTTCTCACCTGCAGATCCAACACAGCCAATCTGCCTGAACAAGTGTTTGCTTTTGCATGGGAGTGTCAGTGTTGATTTCTAGCATCAGGAGAGCAAAACACACATAAAGCTGCCCAACTGTTCAATCGCGGCGCTCTGCAAATGGGAGCAGGGCTGCGGTCTCAATCAGCTAAGTGTAGCAGGCAGCTGTTGTGCGGTGGATGGAGTGTGTCGTTAATTCTGTAAATATAGCTTCTCGCATGTGTTTGAGAATCACCCACTCAGGCCGCATTTGGGCCAAATGAGCTACAACTTCCCCGGCGTCTGGCGAACTGGGCAAAACTGCAAATGACTCGGCGGCGCGGCGAGGACATTCAAATGCACCTTTTGAGGATGCTCATTTTTCTTTTGAAAAGAGACAGTACAAGGTTGCCAACCTCACTACAAGGCTTTCAAATGCAAAGGAAAATGCAACAGCGTGTTCAACAAATAGAGGTAATTGTTGACTGTTCGTGTTCCAGTTGTAGCCCATTTTATCCAAACCAGACAACACAGTGCAAAAAAAGAAACGCTTTGCTCTTTCAGAGGCAGCGCAGCATTCAAACTGATGGTTTAGCACTTGCATTGTTCTTTAAAGTTGGATGGGAGAGGCAACAAGGCTGAGGCTCCTCTTTTTAAAGGCTATCAATAATCTTTTTCTGACACATTATTTGCTGGGCTGGAGAAGAATAGGGTGCAGCACGGTCAGTGGTTCGCCACAAAGACTGCTGGGAGCTGGCGAGGGCAGCGTGCGTGGGCGATGCGTCCACCCTGGGACGCTGCCAGGACGTCTTTCTGACCAGGCTGCCGCAGCGCTAGGGGCCAGTGACCGAATTGCACACAACAAACAACAACAAGGTCTCTGGGAAAAACACATGGAAGCAATGAGCTGACATGAAAATCATGCAGATGATAAAGACTCTCTGGCGTATATCATGCTGCACAGCTTAAGTATAGTAGCATTTAGGCACTGAAGATAAGCGACCGGCTGACTTGATGCTACTGTTACTGTGTTTTGAAAATGTTACTCGGAGCCATGAAAAATTCAATAATACATTTTCATTTAGCTTTCTTAGCATATATAACCTGACATGTCTTGCATAAAAAGCTTTCAACAAACCATGGATATTGCTCTTGTTCATAACCTTGACGAGCGCTCGCTTTTACGTTTCTCCCCATTGCTCCTATTTTCCCTTGATGGCCATCTTGCTGGTGTGAAGACTGAGTTTTACCCCCACAATCCCTCTGAATTCAGCACAGCTAAGGCTGTTGGGGAAATTAAATAACCTGAGGATTGAGCTACTTTAGGAACCCCAATTAACATATTGCCTCTAGAGGAAAATATTGCCTGAAGTTGAATGGACGGTAATTTTACGCATGGATTTTTCCACCCTCATTCTCTGAGTTTTGAATAATCCTGAGAATTTGTTTTACAGAACAAGGGGTTTTAACATTCAGCGCTGCAGTTGAGGTAGTTGAATTTTAGAGGAGCGTGTCTCAAAACAGATAACATAGCCTTAAAAGGGGCTACATACTTTTCTGTGTTAACTGAACATGATTCAGTGATTTAATCCAGTACTGTTCTCTGTCTTGACTTTAATGTCCTGATGTATTATTCCCTGAGGTAGATACAAGCCTGGAAAGATACACTGTGTTTGTGGTGATTTTATGACTATGGTGTCATACCGAGGCCTGTTATGGTATATTATATTTCAACAGCAGCCACGTTTGACCACAGTGATTTTGGAGAAGCTTCAATTTCAAGTGGTAATCTCCTGTGTCCCTCCCCTTGGGTGACTAATCCTAGATATCCATTTCGGTTGAGCCTACGATATGTTACACTCCAAAAACGTTCATCCCGTGCTCCAAAGTTAGTGCATTAAATTACTTCTGTGTTGTCTTTCCTCAACCCTGCCGTATACACACATAAAACAGGGTTCAAATTCCAATTCCAATCTTAGCATACCTTCTCCAAGTCCATTTCTAAATCCCAGTGTGCACAAAGATCAAAGTCTTATGAAGTTGGGATAACCCTTATTACTTCTCATTAGTGAGTAACCTGATGCGCACTGACAAGTCCAGCAGTTGCTGTGGTCAGCTGCTGATGCCTCCACATGGCCCAGTCCCCCTGTGAAAGAGGCTGACCAGACACTGAAGAAGCCCCCTTAGCTGAGTCTAGTCTAGTGTGGCTTAGCATGAACCCCATTTGAGCTGTCGCCTCCAGCCCAGAACCAAAAGGGACTGTTAAAAATGTGCTTTAAGTCTCCAATGGCTCTGCTGACATCCACTAGTACAGATCATTAAGGCTCCATAGCCTCTCTCTCCTCTCTCTAGTCTCAAACACGCCACTGGAGCCATTAAAGGCAATGTGTAATTAAAGTTGGAATAAACAAAGGCTTTTCCCCAGGTCTTTTATTTCTCCCTCAACCATGTGTATCTCTCTCTCTCCCTCTTTCATGCACACACTTTCTCTCTCTCTCTCCCCCTCTTTCTATTTCTCTTTCTCTCCGTGTCTCTGAGAGAGTTGACACATAAGAGAGGAAATTCTCATTGGCTCCCATGGTGGTGGCAGGCATGGACGAAGGCCCTCATCCTAATTAGAAAACTAAATACTCTGAGTAATGCCTAACCCCCGGGAATACAACTGCCATATCTCTTACACATGTGATGTGGAAGGACCCGGAATGCCACTGGGGTATCTCGCTGAAATATCCTGTGCTGTTCCCCTTTGCACAGCTGTCCACACAGACGCATGCACTTAAGACAGGCTCGCTTTCATAGTTAAAATAGAAATTTGTGTCCTAAGTGCTGCAACACAGCTAATGCTAAATATTTAATTCCCAGGGGTGCTAATTATGGTTGAGTACTGGCAACATGGATTCCCTTTTTTCACTCCACATAACAACTGTAAAAGCAATTTAAGCATTTTTCAATTAATTAAACACATAGTCTTCCAGTAACCTCTTGTCATTTTGCCCTCCAGGACCATAGCTAATTTGTGTAGAATAGAAAAGGGAAGGGGGAAGGAGTGGGGGGCGGGTGCTGTTTTCATCTTTGCAAAATACCCCTACAAAGGAATTAACAAGGAAAGAAGACACATAATTTTCATAAGAGTTTAGAGTGATCACACTTTATCATTCTTTTTTCTTTTTCTAAAACCCTGTAGTATTGTATGTGTAGTTTTGAATGTTATGAACCTATATCAGATGACTGTAACCATGAGCAACCAGCCCCCATTATGTTATCAAAGCCGTGTGAGATAGTCTGGCCGTGAAGCTAATCCCTGATGTATTTTTAGTCACAACTGACTGATGAAGTGAAATTACTACATCAATGATAAAATGAGGCTCTCTGAAAAGCCTTTACAATATCGCACAGCAACTGAGAGAGCTCTTTAAGCTACTGTAAGTCTAAATGAACTTGTAAAACACTTGTGAGGTGGCATGACAATATGTTGAAGACGGCTACTAGAGAAATTAAGATAAGGAAACATTATACATTTATAATATGCTGAAATGATAATTTCTGCTTCAAAGTTCTGCAACTCCATTGTGCCAATGAGCCAGCTAAAAATATCAAAACATCCCAGTCTCCTTTTTTATTTAAAATAAATCAGGGCCAAAGCTATACTTAAAAGGTCAGACATTAATATGAGCATTTTTTGAAGGGAACAATGGTTTTATCTAGCATAAAGTATCCAAATTTATAAATCATGTACATTTTCATATATATTTTCCAGCATTGTGTGTGTGTGTGTGTGTGGGTGCACGTATGCATGCTCGTTCGTGAGAGTTTATGGGACGGGGGGGAGTGAGCCAATGATACTGGCACACCCAGCCTCATATAAAGGCTCCTGTCATTGCAAGAGATCAGAGGCAGGCCGTGAAATCCAGCTAATAGTCATTATGGGATCCCAGTCCCTGCACTCCCCTACCTGCTTGCCAAGGCAGCTTCCTCACACTTCATATTTGCATTGTGTCATCTTATCAGCATTCACCCAGACAGAGGACGGATCACACTGCAGACTGACAGCCGCATCAGTAACATCAGTAAATAAGGCTAGAGGAGAAGAGACTGAGAGGAGAGGCAGAGAAAAAGATGCGGTGTTCGGTAAAACCACACAAGAAATTATACGGTGACACAAAATGGAGATACGACCTGGAGACGCTAAAAATAGCTGGAACAATATTATTTTTCTCCTAATGCAAAATTAATGTCCAGAGTCTTTGTAGATGGCCCTAGCATGTTTTGCCCTCCTCCTGCGCGGTATGGCAAGGAAGGGTGAACTCTCAGAACCCCTTGTGCTCAGTCACTTCTGGGCCCATGCAGTCAATAAGGCTATTTCTGATCTCCGGATGGCTAGGGTTTCAAAGCCTGTTTAAATGGGCTCCCACAAAGCCGGAAGCACCAACCTCGGTCCTCTCCCTCTCTCTCTTTTTCCTCCTCCACTCTTACTCTAAATATTGAGAGGGAGCTCAGCTTGCCTGCCCCCTCGGTAAAGGAGAGGAGGAGGAGGAGGAGAAGGAGGGGGAGGAGGAGGAGGAGGGGGGCTGGGGGGGGTCCTCCCCTTCCACATGCAGGGTGGTGAGGAAAGACAGGGAAGCGCAGGGTCAGGGCTCCCGGTGCTAAGCTGTGAAAGGCAAACGTTTGGCAGAGTAATTACACGCCGCACTGCTCTGGGAGTGATTAGTGATAGTTGTCTGTTCAAAGTGTTTGGAGCTCCCAGCCTTTATGGGCTACGCTTGCCTTCCCCTTGCCTAATGTTTAGATTGCATTTGCATCAGGGAGAGAGTCGCATGTGTCAACATAAATAGTGTGCCTATAAAGCACACCAAATATGCACTTCCTTGTGTGTTTCACTGATACTCAGGTAAGATATCCGAGGCAGATATCCCAGTAAACACCATTATATTAGGTATAGTGTCATTCCCAAAATTGGAATTCTATTCTAAAACCATATCTCCAAAATACAATAGGTATATTGTGTATAAATATAAACTTGGCCAGTATCTTTCAGACAGATTATTTATTTATTTATTTATTCATTCATTCATTCATTTGTATTCATTTTTTCTTGCAAATGGTGGACATGTCATATTGGGACAAAATTCTTCAACTGCGACATCAAACCACCAAAAGGTCATTTTTGAATCTCTTTTGAAACAAACACAAAATCTAGCCAACAGCCTTTGATCTTTAAACACTGATTCGGAGCCATATCACTAATGCTGTGTACTTTGGTAAAGAGCCTGCTCAGTCCTTCCTGGATATAATGCCACCGCTGGGCACAACAAAGCCCTCTCCATTCCTAGGTCAGGTGACACTGCAGCGCGTTGCAATCAACATGCTCAGGTGGTGCGGCCCGGGCTGCCAGCCTTTGATGTCCTTGTTGTGTTTACGTTGGCTAGCCACGCTGTCCCAGCACGACCTGCAGATGTGCCTGCAAGCTGTAAGGTGAGCAGCGGCACTCTTGGATAGCAAGTTCAGTTGTAAAACACACCCCAACAGAGGGTGGAGGGGGGGTCAACAGCAGAGACAGACAAATAGGAGATAAAAGAAATGTGGGATTTGGAAACTTAAAATGCCGTCACTGGAAATGTTTCAGTACTAATACTAGTTCCAATACTTTTTTGATTCTTTTTTTGTTGCTGAATGAAAGCATGTCACATTGTGCAATGGAGATAAATGTTATCTGGGTAACATTTGCACATCTGGTGCTCTAAACTGACTCCAACCATGCACGATTGATTTTCTCAACAAAAACGCACTTTCTCATGAGACGCCATTGTGGGAATCCAGCGTTTTAAGCCTTTTGATGCCTCAAAAGCAATACCAAAAATCAGTGTGTTGTGTATCGGTGAGATGATAGGTATCACTTTTCAACACCTTTTGCCCTAATCCCAACACATGGAGTGACTTTAATGTAGGCCGGAGAGTCGGGTGGCAAAGCAGAGGGGAAACAAACACAGCCGTGGACAGAAAAGGAAATACCTCAGGGACTTTCTGGGATTGGGGAAGAGGTAAGACAGTACCTGTAGAGGAATCCCCTCCAAATCTGCACCAGGTGTCAGGCATTAAGGAGAGCATCTCCGCTTCGGCTTTCCACGTCTGGCTCAATAACCCAGGGCAATGTGTCAGATGTTGGACAAAACGGATACTCACTCGAAAAAGAGGAAGACCTGCGGCTCAGCACAGTATAGAGAGGAAGGTTTCCGGTGACGACAGTAGAATACTACACCACGTCCAATAAAAGGGCTCTGTTGCAGCCGTAATTTCATTATTTTGCAATGATTCTCATTTTGGTGAACTATCCCTTTTAATGTTTAACTACTCACTTACATGTGAAATTAGTCTATAGAGAGTATACTGCAGACTGCAGGAAAAAAAAATATGGGAAGCAGAGCAGAGCTGAACACTTTGGGTTTTAATGAGTTAAGATAGATTTAGAATAACATTACATTGTATCCTATTGAGACTTTCAGTTAACTACAAAGACAGTTGAGCACTGCCTATTCCCTGTGTGATAATACCAAGTATGGAGCATAATATAGAATGCTTAGCTTGATATTAATTAAAATTACAGTCTCAATCATGAAGACAAGGTCTTCGCTGAACACCTGGCACCTTCTCAATTTCTACAGTATGTAAGCTGCTGGCATGTGCAATTGTCCTGAAACAAAACAGTGGCACTAGAATACTTCATTACCGTGTGCGAGAGAGAAAGAGGAAGATAGAGCCATGTTGGCATTGTTGTTGCCAGAGATTATACATGACACGCAGAATAAAGGAGGCTGATTGTAAGACGTTTAAATGTATCAAAGGCATGGGAGAGGAAACTTAATATCTCAGCACTGGGAGAAGGAGAATGCGACTGGGCACGTGCGGAATGCAGAGTGGCAGGAGGAAAGCGGCAATCTAAATTTCTAATGCTGAGGATGTTTCCCATACTCTGTTTATGAAACATGGCTGCCGGGACTACAAAGGTAAGGGGATATGGCATCAAAGTCCGCCCTGACAAAAACAAAAAAGCAACATTGCTGCAGTGGAATGCACGGCAGAACATAATACTCCACCTCCTCCTTCTCCTCTCCCCTAAGCAGTCTCATTTGATTACAGTGTAGCAGGCCCCAAATCAGCCCCTTAGTCCCATTTCTCACTCCCTACTGGTGCTGGGAGTAGGAGGCAGAACACAACTTGCCAAAGTGGCCAGGGAGGAAGGGAGGAGAGACGATGTTGTGGATGAGAATCCCTCATTTGGGGAACAAAAGAACATGGGAATGGGGTGAGCAAAGGTGTCTACAGCGGGGAAGAAAAGTGCTCGGTGTCCTGAGTGCGGTGACCGAGGCGGAGACTGCATGTCTGATGACGGCAAGGCGATGTATCGTTTACAGGCTCCCTCAGCAGAAGCCCCCCGCATGTCCGTCTCCAGCCACAGAGTTCACCCTCTACTTAAGGCAACAAGAGTCAGGCTCAGCATTACAAGCCTATTAAAAGATACTTTTAATTATGCCCCGCTCTCCCGGGATCATTTCCTCCATGAACTCCGTGTTTCTTTGGCATGTGCACGTAGGAATGGCACAACTAGAAGCACGTGTTGTTTTCGCCCTCCAATTAAAGGGTATGTTGACAGATTAAGGCTGCTTCTGGTTTGTGCTCCACTAACGCATTTAGGGAAGATGATGAACATAGGGTGGT
>OMKZ01022056.1:8924-23733 GCA_900302535.1 Neoniphon sammara | reverse complement strand
AGAGCCGCCTGATGACAGGAAAGGAGATGTAAGGAGGCTGGAAATGAGGATTGATATTTGGAAAGAAAAGGGATGATCACAGGGGAGGACGAGAGGTCTGGAGGCAGGCGGCAGAGGTGACAAGAAAGTGGAGCTGAGGAGGGGAGGGGGCAGCGAAGAAAAGGAGAGGTCTAATTACAGGGAGGACAGAGAGAGGAAGGAATCGAGGAATAGATAAGAGGGATGGAAGGAGCACAGGAGGCGAGGAAAGAAGTTATGATTGCCGTGGATATAGTGGATGAGGAGAAAGAGGCGGTTACAGAGGGATATAGGGATGAGGTGTGGGAGGCGTGGAGGAAAAACAAACAAAAAAAAGCTGTTAGGAATGATGAAAGCATTCTGGGCCCCAGGATTTCTATAGACCCACTTAAATATGTGCAAGGATGCATAACAATATAGTTTTGTGACAGTACTTTCACTTCACTGATTTTGTTTCGCAAATAACTGCAATTAAATGCACGGGAAGGCATTTCCTCCATTCACTTCCATTCATAAAAGTCACCCTGTGCACACTTTGTCTGCGTTATGAAGCACAGAACGCGGTGGCTTCCCGTATAGGAGGGGCTTTGAGTTTGGCCGTGACGTCACTTACCGATGAACACAGCTGCTGGTCATTTTTCTGCCTCGACAGTATCTCTGTAGCAAGTTTTTAATTATCTAACATTAATGTCTATTGTGTAGTATGGTAGCATATACTACCAAAGGAAATATGAAATGAAAGTAAACTACACTCTTTGGGTGTTTTTGTAAGCCTGGCCCTGAAGCTTCTGCTAATGACACTACAGAAACGACAGAAAAGGAGCCTGATGCTAACGTTACACCTGGTAAGTTGCAGATATTACTGTAACAGCAGGGGATTGTTGGTTTACGTATTGAATTATATTTATTGCCATATCTAGTGTAACTGAAGTTAGCTAGTTGTGAGTGATGTTCTCAACGTCAGTCAGTTTTTAGTAGTGAATGTGAAGCGCACCATTGACTGTCAAAGCAAGTGAATGACTGTCTCTTCCACCAGTGCAAAATCACCAGGGATGGTAATTAGAACTAAAATCAGTCCAAAGCATTTAAATCTCCCCAGCTGTAAATGTCATTAGCTGTTAAAGTCTTGTGTTGCTTATAATAAATTGTTGATAACACACACCCAGTCTTTCAGAACGCTTTAAATTATGTGTGGATGCATGTACTGTATGCATTAGTGAGTGTGGTGGTGCTTATGGGGCGTCGCTGCGGGACGAGTGTGTACGAGGCTGGGAGGGAATCATGACAGTATAGCCACTACAATAAACTACACTAGACTACCAGAGGAGAACATGGGCAAAAGGAAAAGTAGGGATATGAAATGATGAAAGGATGGAGCCTTGAAGCAGAGGAGGATGAAACGAGGAGGGACAGTAAATGAAAGGAGAAGGTGACCTATTAAGAAAAGATTAATATCACCGCATACATCTCTCTCTCTCTCTCTCTCTTTCTCTCTCTTTCTTTCCGTCGCTTTCTTGGAGGATGAGAAGAGAAGAAGACGGAGCCAGACAGGGAAATTAGTAGAAAGGGAGGAGGGTGGGGGAGAGTGGCGTTGAGGTATTGAGGTCAAGTGAGCCGTAAAATGGAAGATGGGGAGCGTAACTGTGGGGTTCAGAGCGAGGGATGGGGTTAAACCGGGAGGAGAGAAGAGGGAGTAATAGAAACACAGAATTCTTTTCATAAACACATAACTGTTTGTAAGGGATAGTAAAGTTAATTAAAAATGGGAATTTTCTTATTAAGTATTATTTTGAGTACTATCTTCATCATCCACCGAGGTTTGAGAGTTCCTAAAAGTCAATAAAATGAAGTTTTAGGAAATTTATTTTCTACAGTAATCCATTCCGGCAGGTCTGGGTGGGCTTTAGTTCCCCTTGTAGGGTAACAATATCGTCTCAACCCTGATCAGACCAACCAACTGTCCAGCAAAGTGAAAATATCCCGCTTGTTGGCACTGAAATAGCTGCAGCTCTTACTAGTGCAACAACATGTTATACAATGTTTTCCTGGCTAATATTAGGGTAGAGCTCACTTGCTATAAATGTACACTTTGGAAGCTTGTAGAACTGATGTGAGAAAGTCCACATCTGACACCATCGCTAGTTGAAGCTCCATATTAGATTAAATCCTTTTGTTGCCCTTGTTATATCTGTATAGCTATATCGTTGGTTTGGTAAAAAATAAATAAATAAAAATAAATAATAATAATAATAATAATAATAATAATAATAATAATAATAATAATAATAATAATAATAATAATCCTGGGTAAAATGATAGATTTATATCCAGGAACCGCACAAAATCAGTATGCAATGCTAACAAGCTAACGCTTACTCTTATTCTCTACCATTTGTGGAGGCAAGTGGAGGATAACAGGTGCAGTTGAAGAGCCAATCAAATATGGCAGGAGGAATAAAACCTGAAATAAACCTTGTGTTCTGATTGGATCGCTCCACTCTTACATGTGAAAGTAGATTTTAATCTCCAGCAAAAACAATTGTTTGACTCTGGAGAAATCAACTGATAGGCCTCTGTCTGCAAGGGCTTCATATTCTCTCAGTTTCATGATGTTTTATATACCCAGTGACGCCAAAAAACAAAAAGGTTTTAATGAAAAATTACATATTTAATCACTTTCATGATTCATTCACAGATTGTTAATAGCAAGTTTCTTGACAAAATGCATGAATTGAAAATGCAGATGTGTGTGTGTGCGTACACACACACACACACACACACACACACACACACACATGCATGTATACAGTAAAGTCAACAGTCGTTGGTGCTGCTTAGTGGGTAGGCGTGTCTAGGTCTGGCTTGTGTGCAGTGCAGACATGGCAATACTCAGTTTCTCTCTCTCTCGCTCTCACTCTAATCATGGCCTTAAGGCCTGACGATGGGACGACAGAGGTTAACGCTCCCCGGAGGAGAGGAGCAATTGTAAATGAGGCAGGGGTGAAGATGAGCGGGTGAAACAGGCAGATAAAAGAGATGAGGGATGAGGCGGACATGTGGGGAGAGAGGGCCTTAAAAGAGACTGACACACCAGAGACAGAGCGAGCGAGAGAGAGTGAGAGTGAGAAAGAGAGAGAGAGACAGAGAGAGAGAGAACCCAAGAATCTCAATTTGAGTCTGGCTATGATCTTTTTTTCTCCGCTTTCCATATCTTTTGTCTTGCTCTGACATTTCACCCCTGACTACTCATTATTCCAATCATTGATGAAGATCGCTGCACACACAGAAATGTTAAGTGCCCTGACTTTCACACATATCGACACATGGAAATGATGACTACAAATAGCACTTTTTCAGGACAGTGTTTTATTATGTTTGTCCACTGAATAATGATGTTATTTGTGTGTGTGTGCATGCCTACAGCATACGCATGTATCTAACTGAATGCATACAGACACAGCACAGTCCTTCACCTTTTACTTTTTCTTACCATTTTCATTGCAAAATGTCTTCTTCATCTCCATCCTTCCACTTCTCTTATTTTCCAGTCGTGTTTCAGGTCAGATATTGTGCAGTGAGCTTGGTGAAAGTTTATTAAGTAGGATAGCTAAACGTGGCCCTGGGCCATGAACCTGCGCTGATGTATATGTACACACACGCGCGCACACACTCACACACACACACAAATCCAGCCTCTTCAGCCTCTTGTGGCCTACTTCTACTCCATTGAGCCCACCCAACTAAATAACTGATTGTGCCAAAATAAGGCAGCATCATACCTTGGTGATAACTGCCGTCTCTGTCTGGAAAAATACATTTTGTGTGTTTGTGTGTGTGTGTGTGAGTGTGTGTGTGCGCCTGCAGGAACAGAGCCGTTGCACATCAATACTATAATAATCCTATCCACAGTATATCAAGAGAGCCCTGGGGCTGTAGCAGAAACAGTGCTGCCAGAGAGTAAAATCCAGAACTCCTAATTGTGCTCGTTTTTAGCAAAGGAGGAACAGAATCTTATTGTTTTGGACATACACGCTTGATTCCTGATATGTGTGACGGAGACAGTGGAGCGAAGTACAAAGGGAGACATCAAATGGGAGAAAAATGGAAGTTAGATTGAGGGGTGGGGTTGGAGAGTATGTCTGAAATTATCCATCCATCCATTTTGTATACCCGCTTATGCCTATTCAGCGTCTGGAGGGGGGCTGGAGTCACATCAGGGAAACACCATGGATAGGTTGCCAATCCATCAGAGGGCTCAGTTCACCTCAAGTCCTCAGTTCACCTGAAGTGCATTTCTTTAGACTGTGGGAGGAAATCTGCAAAACATGCAAACTCCATGCAGAAATTAGTCTTTGGCTTTGTAACTCATAGCTCCAGGTGCAGGGGATTTCGTCCTCTGTTAAACTTAAGTACTCTGGTCCTTGTGGTTTACATTATTTGCATATGATACACTAAGTGGAGTTGGTTAAATAGCCTACCCCTGATTTTTCTGCCACTGTGCATTTAATGCCATAATAGCAGAAAAATGTCATTATCCCATAATTGAAGGTAAATAAGGGAAAACTGCATTCACCAAAAGTGTCCACTACATCAGGTTTATGGCTCATTATACAATAAAACAATGGATGTTCCACCTTGTATACAACTTCAGCCTCTTTAAAAGCTTAAAAGCAGTCCTCAGGGCTCACTATAAAACTGTATGCACTATCAAATGTGATATCAACCTACATCTCCTTGATTGCCAATACATCCACATCAGCTCTAAAACCCTCCCTTAAGGGCTAAACACACTAAACATTGACCTTGCAGCCTGAAATAGAGGTAGATATGGCTCCCTGACCTCCTCTGGGGCGCGTATAGGTTGAAGTTCAAAGGTCACAGCTTGTCTCTACTCTTGAACCTCATTGGAAGAGACAAGTTTGGTTTGACAGCGCCCCAGGGCTTTGATTTCAATGACCTGAACTGCAGTTAAATTCCTCTTTCCAACTGCAACCCCACTCCCTCACATCCTGTCTCCCCGCCCTCCTTGCCTGCAGCCGCCCTCTAGCAAAGCGACGTCTAAGTTAATTAGTCACGTTCACCTCTTTTTTGGTTTTCCTTCTCTGCTTCTCTTTTGTCTTTGAAAGGGGTTCTTTTCCATACAATGCTTTCCTGCCTTTTCCATACAATGCTTTCCTGCCCTTCGCCGGCCTAATTTGCTGCTGCTTGAGCTGTAATAATGCCAGAGGAGTTGCTGCGCCTCCGCACCAAAAACAATAATATGTGAATTAGTATTTAGACAGTTATTAGCTGCTGAGCACATTCTCGTTTCTAGGTATTTGTTCTGCATCTTTTTTCAAGGCGATGTTTTTGTTTAGATGACAAGAACAAGACAGATGAGGAAAAGAAAGAGAGATCAGGAAGCAGTCATAACAAGTATGTGTGAAATAGTGGCGGGAAGACCAATTCTTTTAACTAACACAGCGCTCTTGGGCTCTCAGACAGTGGTGAATTGATTCAGTAGAAAACAAGACAACAGCTCTGCAGTCTAAAACAATACGCAGTTACGTTGAAAATAACTTCATAAGCACAAGTCCAATGGACAATAGTCTACTGAACCTAGACTGCTTCTAGAACCTAGACTTTGTTTTACCTCTGAGAGGTAAAAAAACAAGGGGGTGAAACCTCTGGCAAGGGGTTATGTGAAAGCCCCTGTTTGTCTGTCTGCCCATCCATCCATCCATCCATCAGCAGGATAATGCAAGAAGTACTGGAAGGGTTTGCACAAAATCTGGTGGGAAGGCTGTCATGGGCCAGCAAAGAAATGATTAAATTTTCGGGCCTCAAAGGGGTGGGGCAATTTACTGGGCTTAGCGCAAACAGGTCTGTAATTTCCAAACACATCCAGGTAACCCCATGAAACTCGGCGGAGAAGTTGGTCTTGGGTTAAGCAGCACTGACTAACTTTCCCTGCTGACTGGCTGAAAGTAGCACGTCTTATGACAACAGCATTACTGAAAAGAGGCAGCACAGGCAGGGTCATAGTTTCCAAATGCATCCACATGATGTCACAAAACTCTAACCAAATAGGGTGTGTCAGATTTAGCTACGGTAGAGAAATTCCCATCATGTCCATTCAGCTGCCTCATGCAAAGACTGAAAACATTCACTGACTGATGCACAGAATTGATTCACTGGCCAATCCACTCAAGGAATGAACCACTCAATTTGCACCATGTCTTTTAACTGAAAAGTGGTGATGCCTACGCTGCTCAATTGTTCATTCATCCATTGCAGAATGTAAGCGACTACTGAACTACTGAACCATCTGAATGAAATAACTCACATCTATACTGTATCTTTCATTTTGTCCTGTATAGCAACTGAGCAGTCTTAAAGAGAGACCTGGATTCAGAAGCTGAGGCACTAACCCTCACACCAGCAACTGTACTCCTGAACCAACTGAATGAGTCTGAGCTTGCGTCAAAAGCAGTTTGAGTGTCACATAAAGACAAAATGAATGAATGAATTCTTGTTTGTTCATTCATTCATTGTCATTGTTTCAGCCATTGCCGATTAAGCCCATGGCAACCAGCCAGCACTGAAGTCACTGTCAAGGTAGGCAAATAACAACTGTCTTGAATGCTCGCTTTGTTTTCACAGTTTTATCAGCTTGCTCAGAACTGTACAAAGAGCAATCCACCTGCAGATACTGAACCTAATTAAAATTTGGATTCAGTTCCACTGGTTGACTCCTACACATACGTGTTGTTCAAATGTTGTAAGGTATTGTTCAAAGGAATGACTGATTAGTGAGTCGACCCATCACTAGTGAGAATGCAGAGTTCAACAAGCACAGTGTGTGTGTGTGTGTGTGTGTGTGTGTGTGTGTGTGTGTGTGTGTGTGCACTTGTCTGTCTGTGATGGTTCATAACTGGCCAAAAGCATGCCATGTCATCAACAATAAGCCAACTCTCATCACTCATGGTGTGAGAGCACACACACACTCTCACTCACTCATGATGTGAATATGGCATCCAATCTCCAAAGGGACAGATATTGAGCCACATTGAACGTAAAGCCATTTTAGATGAGTGACAAAAATGTGAAAAGCATTTTTAACTTCCTAAGCCCACTTGCTTCCAAATGTAAGCCCCTTCCAGCAAATCCCCAGTCAACACACTGACATTCTCACACAATATTGAAAAGGTCTGGAAGACAAAAGGCTCTGCCAGTCATCCAGCTTATTCATGGGCTTTGACATGTATTGTTATTTGAAACCGCTGTCAGACAAACCAGACAACATACACACACACACATACACACGCAAACACACACACCAGTCTGCCTAATCATCTGACAACAAGGAGCCCATTGTGCTGCGTTATGACTTTGTAGAGCAGCCTACCACCCAGAGGGGGGAAACATCTTAGAATCAAAGGCTTTCTTTTACATGCCACTCAAGAGCCGGATATCACAAGCCAAGCATGTGAGGTTAGAGAAATACAGATGTAGCCATAGACCATGCTAGTCAGCTGAGAGGCTATTCCGTTTTGTCGTTCTCCTTGACCTTTCCCAAGTGCCAGATGAACAAATGGGCTATTCAAAAAACATGTGAGAATGTTTACATGGTACGCTTGACTGAACCACAAAACTTTTTCTAAGATATTGTCCAAAAAACAAAAAAAACAAATGTGTGCCACTGAACTTGAGGCTGCAAGGTCACATTTCAGACTGCACATATCATGGGTGCATAGGTCGTCAACCAGGCTGTCCCAATCCAAAGTGTCCTCCAAATGTTGTACAGATATGCAGCCTTTTTTAAAGCAGAATTTGGAGGACACAAACTGCAAATCCTTTGCTGTCCTCTGTATCACAAAATCCATTTTACACAGTTGTCATTTTGGAAAGCTATATTGGGGGGAGATCTTGAAAGGCAAAGGGAAGACTTCACATACAAATATAAGCGTAAGTTGTTGTTTACAACATTGCCCATTTTAATTTAGAATAAATGTAAAATTATAACACAAATAAATGCAAAATCAATTGATTAAAATTATCAAAAGCTTTGAATTTTTGGTTACATCCATTGAGTGTCAGTGTATTTTGTTGTGGATTAACATTAAACAGCAGGAACCCTTGATGACACAAGGGATAATCCTCAATAGACTGTCCCAATTAGTGATAGTTAGCCTGCTATAAAGTCTAGCCTTTGGTCCTCTGAAGACCGGATCATTTGAAGAGAGTTTCCCCTGAACTGGGATGCAGCTCATAACCGTAAAGTCACAGATTTAAAAACCCACAACAGTCTGTTAACTCGTCTATCCCTGTCATTGATGAAGACACCAAATCCCTTATTGCTTTAGGATTGCTGCTATTGGATAACCTTGATGTCTGACCCTACTATTAAAAAACATGCATATCTCAGAAATATGATATGCCACCAAACAAATGATCTTCATTAGGCTGTGTGTCATGTGGACACTGAAGTTTTATAGAACTAAGAAAAAGTTGATGCTTGCCAGAGGAGCAAGCATCAACATGTGCTAATGTTTAAAAAGACTGTATGATTTTCCTCAGGTCCGTGTTGAACTGCACATGTCTGCAGGGTCTGTGGTGCTAACCCTTGTAGACCAGATGATGGCCTGTAAGTTCTTGCTCCTGCTGCAGAAATTTTCCACTAAAGTTGCATTTGAAGGTTACTTTCTATTTCACATTTCTCTTCAGTTCAGATTGCTCGAGGAGGCGTCACTCTAGCTGGTAGAGTATTCAACTCGGATTGTTTTTCATATTTTTTGTTGGACTTCCCCATTGGAACTGTGTTGAAGATCTAATATTACCAGTATGTCAACAACAATTATGATTGTAGTGTAGTGTTATAGTGAGGTATTATTGGAGGTTTGATTTTAATACATTATTCATCCTGACAGCTGCAAAGTAAGCGAGCCCTTAGCTTGTTATATTCCTGAAACAACAATGTCGGGGGTATTATGGATTTGCCCCGACCACTACCCTGTTGGCCACCGCACATCCTGACTGTGAGCCCGATAACTCGAATGCCATTAATTTGAATCTTTTCAAATTTGCTGTGCACATTTAAGACTCCCAGAGGAACCCCTACTGATTTTAGTGACCCCCCGATCTTTCCTCCAGCGACATCACATGTCTAATTTACACTTTTTTTTCCTCAAAGCATCAGTTTCCGTCTTCAAGGCTGTGCTGCTTCATCTTGCTCGCTGTAATGTAACTCAAACTGAGGAGTAAACAAACAAATAAAAGCTATCATTGATCCTAAATAAAGGGGTGACTTGTGTTATTCTGCTATAATGTGTTTTTATGTGAAAAGGCTGCTGAATAAATGCAATGATTGAAGTCACATGGATCCTTTGATAGCAGTACAAGACTATAGAATTTCCCATGATTATCCTCTTATAGAGAGATCAAAATACAGATTTTTTCCCTCTTTTTTTCAGAGAACACCTGTGACAGTTAATTCCAGCTCTTTCCTGGAATAACCTGCTGAAGTGCTGCACAGGAGACACTTTGTTATTAAAAATCACATGTGATTCCGTTCTCTCTTAAATTGGATTGTCAAATGTGGTGTCAAATGCAGGAGTGAAGCCAGTTTTATTAACAGACAAAGTATTACTTAAACACATCGAAGACAGTAAAGGTAATTACATTTAGCTGGAAACTGCAGCTTTGGTGTCAACATTTTTAATAACAAGAAAATTTGTTGTCATAATAGAATTTTTCTCAAGACGCAACTGATATATTCATTGTGCAGCTGGAGGCTTTAGTCTACCTGTCAAGAGGCGCACTATTTAGCTTCATTTTAGCATAGCTATTTTTGTCATTAGTTGTAATTCAAGCAATCACTTGAAAATCATGCAATCATGTCAGCACTGATTACAGTCATGTGTGATTTAAATTTGCAATTGTGCTCCTCTTCTAACATGGCTTTGCAAATGACCACAAAGTGTTTCAGCACAGGAGTCACTGCCCTAATTTTCTGGCCCAAATAAGGGATTCCACTTTCCGCCCCTTTTAAGTCTGATGTAAAAATGAATGGCAGACTGTGAAATGATTGCCTTATTTCATCAAATGCTAATTTTGAGTACTTTGGCTCTCCAAGGCTCTCCTTTTATGCATGTCTTTATTTGTTGAGGTGGATTCTGGTGGGTTTTGAAGCTGCGTAACAAAAACATAATCCGAAAGCCCCTAAATGACGAACACTTGAGAGGACTATGAAACCTTGTTATTAACTGTTTAGTGGGGCGATTTAGGGTGACGGTTATGTAAGATTGTGTGCATGTCCATGGGTTTTTTTTCCCACAGAAGTCATTTCTTGTATAACAAGCAAAATCTGCACTGTTAACAAGCAACTCATCAACAAAATAATCAATGCATAATCAGACTCTTAATCATATTAGGTACAGGCTAATTTGAAGAAGAACAGGTAGTCAAACGCTAATTGGTTAGAAGAGTGTAGGATGAATAATAATTGGCACTATTACTTTCACATATGGCTCATCTGTAATGCAGCACTGTCGTTAGGTTGCTATTGCATACATGGGTGATAGATTGTCATTTTCATGACATCACAAATGAAGACGAGGATGATTAGCTTGTTCACAGTGAGGTTAATCTAACTTTGCACAGAACACACATGTGGCATGAGTATTAATAAGACTCGTAGACTTAGTGTAACAGCATATTAAGAGAGTGTGTTTGTATGTGTGACAGAGAGAGGGAGTAAGAGAGAGATGTGGTTGTTTATTACTGCAGGTACATTTTATGTCACGGTGCTTTGGGACTCCACATTTCCGTTTCCATTTCCGTGCTTTTCATGTGTGAGCATCTGTGTATTTGCATGTGTGTGTGTGTGTGTGTGTGTGTGTGTGCAAGCGTGCATGCACCATGTGTTATGAAGGGAAGCTGCTCTCACCGGTTTGGCTCCGGAAACCAGGATTAGCGCAAGAACAGAAATTTGGTTCACAAAGCAGTAAGCAATTTCACACCTTTTTGCCCGGCTAACCTGATTGCAAGGGAGGTCGAAATGGACACAGTGTCAGCGTGTAATACTTTGTTGTGGAGACACTTGGTTCCAGGATGAAAGGTAGAGGAGAAATGGTGAAAAGGTGAGGAACAAATGAAAAGTTGAATGGATGGAATTCATTCAGCACCACGGCTTAGGCCAGGCGCATACTATGTGATGTCATAGTCAATTTAGGCGTCCCAGACAAATAGTCAAGATGGGAGTGAAAACAGCGTGTTGTTACGCACACAGTGTAAGAAGGTCGGCACATCACGTCCCGTTCTCTTGATGTCTGGGACTGTCTGGGAACGTCTACATCATTTTCAAACATGTTTGATATTTTTTCATTTCTCTTGGTGTGTGAAAGGGTACAATGAGCTGATTTGTCACAATTAGACTGCAGCAGGATATGACATCACTCTGTTTACTGCAAAGCAAACAGCAGACAAACAGACAAATAGAGAGGGCATGATTGCAGCTTTTACTATGGAAAGTGAAATTGATCCATAATTGTTGTTCTTGTCTTTATAATTGTAATTGATGTTTGTGCATAATTATAATTAATACACAAACATTTACAATAATGACCCATTTGGCTTTCCGTCTTGCTGGTTCTAGTCCCACAAGGCCAGACTTGAAAGATTTCAACATCTCATCATGTTAGGCTCACTAAAGACTCCTTGTGTTGAGTCTTGGAATGTACAAACTCACGTTGTTGCCTCATCCTAAATGTGTGCCCCATTTTGATATAAGATGGGATTTGGTAGCTCCATAGCTTGGCAAATGTGAGATGTCCTGCAACATGTCGTCATGTAATATGCTTCTGGCCTCGGCTAATGCTTAAGATAATGAAGGGCTGTAGTAGCGAACTGTTTCTCCAGTATGGATTCACTTTATCCCTGCACTTAACTGCATTCCATCTAGAACATGTTCACCAGGTGCCTGCAAATGAACAATCAGAGTGTTTATAAACACAGTGAGAAAACTGGCTGTCTATTTGGCTCTCTAGTTGAGCCTGAGTTTGTGCTGCCACAGCCAGACACTGGCCTGCGCCAGTGCCAGTGCCAGTGGGCACTGCCAGTGTGAGAGCCACACTCAGCCCTGTCAGATCGGCTAACAGATGGCCTTCAATGGACTGGATCCCGCCTGACCGCTTTCAGAACGAGAGGAAATGCAATGACAAGTGATGGGAAGTTAAACATGCTGGGACAGCAGAATGGGAGTGGTGCCGCAGGTAGTGATGGCAGAATGGGAGGGAGAATGGAGGAGATAGGAAGAGATGGAGTAGGAAAACAAGCAGGGGGCATAGCTACGAGGTGGAGGGGGAAATAGAGAACAAGAAGGTCGGATGAGCTAAAGTGCACGATGGAAGGATGGAAGAAAGTTAATTGAGGAATAGAGAATAGAGAAGTGGAAAGATGGATGAATTTGCAAGAAAATGAGTTTGAGAGAGGCATGCAGGCACACTGACAGAAAGAAAAACAGACAGAGAGAGAGAAGAGAAGAGAGTAGTACCAAGATGGAACAAAAGTGGTGGATATGATAGAGGTCATCTGTCGCTAGGGAGGACGTTGATTGACATCTCTGTGGATGGTGAGCTTTGACAGCAGAATCTGATACTATCCTCTCGGCTACAGCCTACAGTACAACTCGCATGTCTTAACATGGACATGAGAAATGTGCACTTGTTAGGATGTCAGATTTAAAGGTCATTGCTTTGCCCTGCATCCGACCTCTGGCGATTATATTTCCATGTTTATGCATCTCCTTGGATTCCCAGTTCACCTGAAATGCATGTATGCAACATACTGAGGTGAAGGTTGACGAAATGTTGTAATATTTGACCAGAAGGTCATGCATTCAGAATGTTTTAGACTAGCACATCTCAAATATGATTAAATATATACAGAACCTGCAATGTGTAGCAAGCAATACATCTTCATTTTCAAGAAGTGATATTTAGATCGTAACTTGAACATGAAACTCAACATGAATCTTGAACATGAATTTTTATTCAACCTTCAAATTGCAAGCTATTAAATGCCACAAAAAACAAACAAACAAAATTAAGCTGCATTTCCATAACATCTGTTTAAGCGAATAAAACGTAGTGATGAGGTATCCAGCTGCATCATCATCATCTGACTGTTGCTCGAGGCTATGCATAGATTTGTAAAATGGACAAAATCCTGTCTCCTGTTTCCCATCTAATATCGCTGTTACATCCTTTGCATATATGAGACACAGGAACATCTTGATATCTGTCCACCTGTACCTGCTGACGTCACCCCCATCCACCATGACAGCAGCTCTCTCTGTCTGAAGTCCGAAGTCATAAAAGCAACTGTCATGTGATTAAACCCTGCATGTCCTGTCTTAAAATGTTTAAAATGTGTTTCTTTTTAGCCAATAAAAGGTTTATCCACCTCAAGCGAGCGTGTAAAGTGTTCTGGGATTTAATTTGACATTTGCCATTTCCATCAAGCATCTTTCATCGCAAAATGTGCAAGGGTTGATATGAACTCTGTTACTGTCCTGAGCAAATCGAAACTACAAAGTACGGCGATACTATGCAAACAATATTAAACGAAAAGAAGATGTGATAAATATCGAGGAATGCTTGGACATTCAAAACCACTGTCTACAAGTCAGAGTTAAAGGAAAAACCTGCATTCTGGTGTTAGAGCACAATGGAGCACACCTCTCTTGACATGGACCGCTCTTTCCTTCCCAAACAATTCTTCATGGTGTGACACGAGCTTCACCTGTACCCGCCATGTTGTTGAGTCAAGGAGCATCTCGGCATGTTGTGGGATCAATAAGTGATACTGCGGCATGTCAATTCCCTATGAATTTTCTGTTACAAGCAATCTGTATGTGTTCAGCTGTTGTCTGACATATGTTGAGCACCAACAACAGCATCTGTAGGAGCACATTGACAGGTTGTGAATGACAACTAAATGTTCTCATTTACAGTTGACACACACACACACACACACACACGCACACACATCCACACCCACACATCCTCTTCACACTGAGGGGGTATACATCAGAGCTGTCTTGGGCGGGCTGCTGCAGGGCTTGGGGGCCCCTAACAGGATCCCTGATATTGAAATTGATTTGTCTGACATTGATTGTACTCCCTGCACCAACTGTATATCCATGCTACATTATTTGCTATTATCTCTCACTTTCTCTCTCTCTTCCACCCCAGCCTGCAGCGAAGCAGCTCCCCCCCCCATAGAAACAAAGTCTGCCAACAATCTCTCTACAGAAAAAAAAAAGAAAGCGCCGGGAAAATTGGGATGATCCATAAATCTGCGAGACGCAAAAGAAAGCGGGCGTGTTTCTTTCTCTCTCAAAGAAAACTTCTACCAAAGAGCTTGTCCCACTCTACTTAGAACAGAAGATGAGCTCCCCCTTTTTCTTTTCTTTTTTCCCCCATCTTCTACTCTCTTCCTTACAGTACAATAATTCTAATTATGTTCAGACAACTAAACATGCCGGCTCTTAGGACAGCACAGATAGGGGGAAATTGGCTCATTTGCACAATAATAAATGTAGGTTTGAGCCCATAGAAAGCCTATTAACATTTAAATGATACAAGGACGTTATCTCTAAAGTGTGTGCTTATCCAGGGTGGCTTTCTGTGTGGATGTGCAGAGAATGATCAAACAGCCCCGCGTCTGTCTACGCCCTGCACTCCTCGGTGCAACGCTGACAGCCCCGCTGACAGCGCTTTGTAATTGGGGAGAAAGGGAGGCGGGGGAT
>OMKZ01022055.1:0-16934 GCA_900302535.1 Neoniphon sammara | reverse complement strand
TTATAAAATTCCATAATATTCCATGACTTATTCCAAGTATTTATTAAATCCCCTGACTTTCCCTGTCTGTAGTAGACTTTTCAAAATTCCATGATTAGCCAGAAACTCGACCGGTAGGAACCCCCATACATTGTCCTTTAAGTCTCATCACTTTTAAGTCTCATTTCCTTATCCACTTGGCACTGCTAATGAAACTGTGCTCTTGTAGTTAAAAACTTGAAGAATGTGATTTTGCCATTTTTCAGTTTGACAACATTCCACAATTTGTGTGTCAGGTGGGGGATATCATAATCTGGGCAAAAACTCATTTTGCCCCTGGTAGAGATCTAAAAAAAACCCTCTTGCTTCTTTTTTGTATCAGCATAACATATTTTTTGTCCTGAATGTCTACAATAAATGTACTATGAAGTCCATGAGCCACCCTGTGCTGCGCAGCCTGCTTGCTGGAACTAAAAAGGATTCTAAGTGCTGAAGTACAGTGTGATAAAAAGATCCATCCACCATAAGAATTTATCACAGTTTGTGCAGAGTTAAGGAAAACATCTTGTATTCATCTAAAATGAAAGACGAGGCATCATAACACATTATAATCATTATGCAATCTGAAAGGAAACTTGTCTGGAGCAGAGGACAATTGCGGTTTTAGCAGCACTGTCATGCAGTCACACCCGTAATTCAATGCTCCGGGCAAAGAGGGCAGAAGTACAGATAATTATAAAGATTTGGGCATGGGTGTAATTATGCCCTTTTTGAATCGAACTTATGGTTTGAATGAGGACTACCTGAATCCCTTTGCTTTACACTTTTGTGTTTGATTAAATGTTGTCTTTTGACCATCATCACAGAGCTCAACAATTGCTTTCCAATGACATATATTTATTTTCAGACAAAAGGTCACTTACGCCCCTTTCACACCGAATCCTTGAAATAGTTGCAAAAAGACAAACAAACAAAAAAACTGTATTCCAGTGTATTCCTGCAGACGGCATAAAAAGGTCATCCTGTGGGGTCGCCACACTACTGTATATCTACATTTCTGGATTAAACCTACAATTTGAATTCCTCTACGTAGATCCAGACTGACTAGTGCTGCAGCATCAGAGAGCAGAGTGCAACTGAACACGTTCACATGTAGAAATACTGAACTTTGTCTGATCCACAGCAGGGGAATAGCTGATTCATTGGCCTGACATCCATGAGCCATCTACAAGGCAGTCTCAGGAACAACATGGGAGAGAGGGGAGTGTAATTCAATAAAGTTTTCATTACCAAGTACAGACACAGCAATGAATCAATGGCGCTAAAAGAGAAAGTTCAGAAGATCGTCCAGCCCCTTGTACCTGATTCATGCTGTTTACATGGCTTGATATGTGCAGGCTTCTTATGAAAGCAGATATGTTGCCATGTCATCACTCATATTTCTCATGTTAATCACACACCTGAAAACTGTATTTTACTGTTGCTGTAGGCAAATTCAGTTTTAAGATATCCCTTTACAAGAAAGGCAACCCATCTGAACTGAACCAAAGGTTCAAACTGCTCTTCTACGAGAAACAAAAACTTTCAAACACACACTAAACTTCCTAAACACGTTATTACTGCCTTTTCTGTTGCTGGCTTACATATCAAATAAAATTATAGGTAGAGAGGTTTTTATATTTATGTCTTATGCATGTAGGTGACACTCCTATCCAGAGGCAGTGCATTTCTGAATTCAGCTTCTAATGTGTGACATGTATTGATGTTTTGGTACCAATGCTGCCTCAATGTAGCTTTGAAAAATAGAGGGGAAAAAAAAACATGAAAATGTGAAAATGTAATTAGCAATTTGCACTGAGGACCACTTTACAGCCTTACTGTCCAGGTTCAAAATGAACATTTCACACAAGCGTCTAAAACAAAACTAGCTACACATGGACTTTCTGAAATATATAGACTAAATCACAATGTTTGTTTACAATGACTTCTGGGTAGAAAACCGCTATGTCACGTACGTACAATTTTAATGACACAGAGCAAATGGGAGCTAAATAACAAGTAACAACTCAGATGTATTTTCAAGTCAAGAGAAAATGGTTACATCTTGTTGTGTTTGGGGGTGCCTGGTGGGCACAGGAGGCGGGATCGGATTTTTCAGATTTCCGTCTGGGAAGAGTAAACCTGCTCAAAGAAAAGCTTTGGAGGAAAAGGGAGGAGACCCTCCCTTTTCAGATATCAAAGACGCTAGCTAAGCAATACAGAATATCAAATAATCACAGCAGAGACATCAGATCGGACCATGATGTTCAACTGTATATTTAAACCTCAAAGTTACAACTGAAAATGCTTGCAAAAATTTGCCAATTTCACAAACCTCCATAATTAAAACTAACTGCCAGTTTTCTACCCAGAAGTCACTCCTGTTGTTAACGAAATGTCATGGTGATTCAGTCTATTTTGACATGTACACTCACCATAAGGAGTTCCGGAGCCAAACTCCTTCGCTGCATCCTGCATATACTGGCCCAGCAGTTCTGCATTGGTAATTCTGGATGGTGCCTTTCTATCCAACTTTTCATAGAGGAACTCCTCAATTCTGGCACCTGTGGAGAAAAGAAAAACAGGAGACATTGATTTATGGCAAGGGTGGCAAACAAAGCCGAGTATTTTGGCTTACATCTACACCTCATGCAGTCTAATCAGCAAATGGGAGGCCACATTATCCAACTGGGACATCTGTTAACACCACAATGGCAACTATAACTGAAACATGTCACAAACTACAAGACTGTGATGGCCTACATGTCCATAATCAAGGAGACAGAATGGATGATATGGGTGGGCTAAATCTATCAAAATTACATAAACATACTAGTTTCCTAAGCATATGCAGTGTTTTCCACAAGTACACCGTGTAGCCAAACTAAGAGGAAAAATGCCCAGGAAAAACAGTCAGGGGTTTTGATGGACAAACAATTAGTTTGATGTTTTTTCACACATTCTGGCAGACCATTTCCTCTTGGATCACATGACTGAGTAGTGCTAACCTCTAAACTTTTTGCATATCAAGGCTAGTGCAACCACAGCATCAAACACAATGTGGATACTTATATCGTCATCATTATATCATATCCTGATATATCAATAAATTCATGTACAGGGTCTGAAACTTTTCATTGAACCAGCCTACTAACTGCATACATTTTGTGTTTTTTTCCAGGAGCATGACTTCTGCACAATAATGTGTCCAGTAAACTGGTTCCATTTACCTGCCTGACATAATCTATTCACAACTGGTCGCATGCTACTTTCAGACCAGTGTGTCTGGATGGATCTGACTACAATAGGTATTACATACATACACCTCACTAGCTCACCAGAAGCATGCAAGACTTCAATCTATGTCTGCACTGCTTCAGTTTTAGATGTGATTTAGCCATGCATTCAAGAATGTGAAATCAAGCACATAGTAAAGACTTGATAGTGAAGTTTAGAACCATAGAGCTGCAAATCTTACTTTCATAAATGCGATTTACTTCAGTGATTGCTATGTTAGGTTGTTTTTTTGTTTTTTTTTTTTAATAGGTAGCTCTGCGGGTGTAAAGTGAGACTGCAAAACCTGTCAAAGAATGTAATTAAGCTACATACAAATCTTGAAAAAGTTAAATGCATGTGATGAAGCTAAGCCATGTGCTTCCACAGAATTTATGTAGTGGCTTAGAGAAGCAGGCAATAAACCGCAATAGGCAGATGAACCGTGTATCCCAGAAGACCAGAGGAACAACTGTAGACTACAGTTATTACGTGCTTGCTTCAGCTTCAGCGAAGCAGCACATTATACACTCTTACATACTTCTTTATTCAACTTCTTCCACCAAATTTTTGTCCTCTAACTGGTTCTACACTGTTTAAGCTATCGACTCCGTTCAGATTGTAAAATGTTCAGCTTGTTCTGACCTAAGCTTTTTTTTTGCCCTATTAAATCCAGCCGTTTTCAGGGATTTTCAGTTGATTCAGCAGTTTTTTCAACATTTTCTGCTCTTTCATAATTTATTGTAGGAACTCCATTCAACTTTTCAAATGTTCAGCTTATGTTTTAACATTTTTGTTTTCTAGTTTTAAATCTTTTTTTTTTATTTTATACTTTTTAAAATATTTGACTTTTTACAGTGGCAGTCTATGAAAAGAAAGTTCAAAGCCGTCCACATACAACCACAACTGACAACCACATACACACTAATGGGTTCAGCTTTTTAAAACAATTTTACTGTTGTTTTTTTTCCTCATTTAGACCCCCAAAATTCAAACAAACATACACATATGTGTATGTTTGTTTGTGATGATTTTTCTTGTCTCTCTAGTCATGCCATTTTTGAGGAGATATTACTCATAGTTTTGCATACTGCTGTAGCTCCCACAGTTTTAATGGTACAGACATATAATACCCCTCAAAATGTTCAGCTATGTCTGCTCTATTGATAAAAATCTCTGATTGATTTATCTGACTCATTTACAGTATTTATTGTATTATTGTATCTCTCATATTTTCAGCAAAAAACCTCATTCCACATTCAAAATGCTCAGCTTACTTAGAACATAGAGCAGACTATAGTTCAACTTTTTGATACATTTTATATATTTTTTTAAGTTATTTAACTTTAAACAACTGCTTGAACTTCTTAAAATACATGAAGTTTCAGCTACTTTAAGCATTGCTTGAACTGCTACTTCATCTCTTCAAAGGATTGCTTTCACTATTGCTTCAGCTCCATGAAGTACTGCTTAAAACACTTCAACTATACTTTTTCAACCTGAAACAAGCACACAAATTGTCTTAGGAACATTTTGCCTTTTCTAGTTTAACTTTACAACTGAAACAGAAAATGAAACTACTGCTAACTATGGCTGTTGGACAGTAGCAGCTTTACTGTGATTAATTTTAAACTGTACCATGGACTGTCCTGTATTATCTATTATTTTATTATCGATTAACTTGATAAAACAGAAAAACTGATCTTACCACAGTATGCCAGGACTCTAAGGAAAACAGTGACTAAACCATAACCAGGGTTTGCCATACATTCATTTATTTGTGGCGGCCCAAATTAAAATAAATGTATGGTAGTCCTGCTTGACTGTAATTTTGTAATATTATGTTTTTAAAAAGTCGACTGTAAACCCTGGTTGGGGTCAGAGGGGGTGAAGCGGAGTGCAGACGGGGAGCGTACAGGTAACATACTTTTTTCCTTGTGAAAAAATATGCTCATTAAAATTTTTCACATATATGGATTTGAATTTTGTTTGATTAGATCATTCAGACATACACACAACCATCAATGCAATATTCACATGTTGATTCACAAGTCTAAAACTTAAAACATTTGTAAATATTTTTCTACAAGTCTAAAATAATTTAATCCTATTTGACTTAAATAGAACAAATGGCAAGTCATCTTTGCTACAATAATGTTAAACACTACCACTAAGTGACTCAAGCAATCACTACTGGCAGCATCTTTACAGAGAGTTCAAAATGCCCCTGCCAGACTCCTAACAGGAACTAATAAGAAACAGCATATTACCCCTATTTTAGCTTCACTTCATCAGCAAACAATGCGATTTAAGCCTTTTTCAATTTAGGATTCTATTCATTTTTAAATTTCTATTTTGTCAGAAACTGATATGGCAGGCACTGCAAAGCATGCTTTGATTTCAATTTAGGATTCTTTTTGTTTTTAAATTTGCATTTTGTCAGAAATTGAAAAAGCAGGCAATGCAATGCATGCTTTTATTTCTGTATTACTCAGGAGCCACTATCAGCAAACAATACTGATGTCCAACTGTCAGACACTTAACAGAAACACAAAAAGCCAATGTGTTGCAGACTAACAGTAACAACTACTGCTAACTTCCCCAGTGCCACTTTCTCCAATATATTTGAACGCTGCTATAAACTATCTAAAAAATAAGCTGCCTACATAGAGAGAAACCCTGCCTTCTTCCATGTGATTAGTTGGCTCATAAAGAAGCCATCAAGGCCATGTAGACCCCATTCACAAATGGTTTTGGGATCCATCTAGGATGATCCCATCATAGGCAAACAGCTTCTTCAGCAAGAGTGGCTGCACTGTGATCCTAACCATCCAACGACCTTTGGCAGTGGTCAGAGATGCACTGGGAGCATTTGTAGTCTGAACATTTAGCATCTCATTGCATCCCCAACACCATCTAGCTGTACTGTGGAAGGAAGAAGCGTTAGATAAAGAATATTTGTGGGTCGAAATTCAAATTTGAATGAAGTTAGCGAGCAAATAATAGAATGGTCAGGCACAACTGCTTTGTTAAGGCGTCAGATATAAGGAATACTACATTAAGTGGGGAATATTGAAAAGATAATGACAGCGTACATAGAACACAAAAGTGTGGAGTAAGAAGGGATAGAAGGGAGTTGGCACAAGGTACAGAGGAATCAAACTGAAAAAAAAAGGAAAGAAGTAATTCTGACAGATCTGAGGCTAATACAAATTCCATCTCAAGGGGTCACGAGGGACACTTTTAAGAAGCATGATAATGCCAGGTGTGAGCAGCAATCTTTCTCAGCTGTCTCCTTGTGATCGAATCATCCCAGACAAATGTTAATATAAAGTTTGAATAGGGCTGTAGTGTCTGCTAAAAAGTTCTCAACTCTGCCCAAAGGTGTGACGCCTCTCCAAAGCAGCTGCTTCCCAAATGTCTTCTAGCCATTTCCTACTGCACCATGCAAAAAAGGCATTGGGAATTTGAAAAGCCGTTACAGTGAGAATACACTCTAGGCTGATGGAGCCTCTCTGTAACGCTTCAAGGGTCTGGACTGACCTGCCCAACCAGATCATGCTAATTCTGTGTCCTACTTTAAAACGTTCTTAAAAACACTCTTTATATTTTGTCTATTGTTTTTTTTTTGTTTTTTTTTTTATGTTCATTTGTGATACACTTTTATTTCTATTTTCAGCTTAATTACCACATGCATATTTTAAACAGTCTGCAGTTTAATTAAGGTTAACTATTAATATTGCAATTTTACTAATAGTTATTGCTGGAGCCCTGCTAGTCAGTGGAAAGGCCGAGAAACTAGCACATCACTCACTGACTTACTGACTGACTTCTTCCAAAAATAAGATAATAGAGCCTCCTCGTGGTGACAACAAAACCTTGCTAGGGATAGGGTCTGGCAAGCACAGCCTTGGCTGTTGTAGTTCATTTATTATGAGATCCCAAATTAACAGTTAACTTAATGGGACTGACAAGAGAATTTTTTTTATTTTAAGAATAGTTATATTATCACCTCTGC
The DNA here is from genome assembly GCA_900302535.1 of Neoniphon sammara. Lineage (NCBI taxonomy): Eukaryota > Metazoa > Chordata > Actinopteri > Holocentriformes > Holocentridae > Neoniphon > Neoniphon sammara. The sequence continues at coordinate 9,625 of OMKZ01022055.1, read as the reverse complement.
CACCTTATGAAAACAACAATTATTCATAATTAATTTCCAATCCTGTAAATATCTAGGAATCTAGGACAACAAGCTTTCTTTTAAGATTTATATGGAGCACCTGTCTATAAAGCTGAAAGTCAATATTGGTTTCCTGCATAGACACAAATCCTGTTTCTCTCCTGCTACTAACAAAGCCATTGTAGAATCCACAGATATGTCAATATTTGATTGTGGGGATACTGTATGCACGCTGCTCCTTTTTAAAACCCCTTGGCGCTATTTATCACAGTGCGCTGCGGTTTTTAACTAGGTACAAATTTCTTACTCACCATTGCACTTTGCATGAAAAAGTATGATCATCAATCTTTGACAAAGAGGTTAACTTCCCCCTTATCTCTGCTCTGTGATCAGTTTTAGAGAAAGAGATCATGGCACTAGGCCACAGACCTCATAATTTGGGATACACCTTGTGTAAAAGACTGAGCTGGGAAAATCAACTTTTAAACATTATGCTTCTCACAAATGAGATGAGCTCCAAATGACTTTGAAATTGATTATCTCCTTCTTATAAAATACTGATCTCAGACTAAATGTTGCTTGCACTTATTTCTCTTGATCGTAATCTCTTGACTGTGGTATGTAAACTGTGCTCATAGGCTCTGTAAAAAAAAAAAATCTGTATACACATCTCTTCTGAAAAAGAGATCTTAATCCTCAGGAGACCACCTGTTTAAATAAAGGTTTCTAATCAAGCTAGTTCCTATGTGTGTGATGACCCCGTATATACTTGCAATAATATTACCAAGGATTTACACTCAGTCACTGGCTGCCTTGCTGGCAGGTAGCACTTGTGGAAAACAGAGTATGTCAAGAGAGAAGTCTTTAACTACAATTGCACAGGAAAGCTCATCAAATATTATCAATTATGAAACACACACACGGACATCACTACACACCATATCACAAGCTAGATGCAGCTTGGGAAATTAGCTTAACAATTTAAATGGTCAGAGAAGATATGAGAGAAGATGTGATCTAATGGAACAGTCAAACACAATGAATATGTACAGAGCAAAACACATGGGGAGACGCAAGTTTCAAAATACTTTTCTCACATATAATGAACACAGTGGTATTCTCATTTGCCCATACTACCTGTTTACCCTTACACAGCACCTGCTGACTCACCATCAACTGTGCCCAAATTTGACTCATCATGTCGACTAAACTCTTCATGTGTAATGTTCAGCTAGTAGAGGATGGTATTCTAATTGTAGGCTATTTGGATACAAGTATCTCAAGGTGTGTAATTCAGTGTATGCTAACAGCGGCCACTTCTCTGTGCTAATACCAGTCTACAGGCATGAAAAGCTTCCACAGCAGGGCACTAGAAGAGGGAGGCACAATACTCACCAGTGTGATCAACTGTAGCATGGAGAATCAAAAAGTCACAAGTTAGAGCTCCCTACTCTCAAACATGCCATTGCATATTAAAGGAATACTCTAATGTTTTGGGCAAAATACCCTTTATCCGACTTACCCTGACTGAGACAAGATGTTTAATACCATTTTCACCTCTGTGGTTCAGTTCCTATGGGTGACATTCTGTGTTAACCTAGCATAAAGACTTGAAGTCTACAGGAGTCATTAGCTCCATCGAAGTGAAAAAATAAACCTTATCAACCATCGAACTTCCTCTGACTCTGTTTTTTAAAAAAATTCAAAGACGTGTATTTCAAATACACATGATATATTGTGTAAATAAGACAGCTTCGGAGTTGCTTTGATAGAGCTAGGCTCATGATTCCTGTAGACTTCAAGTCTTTATGCTTTAAGCTAACACGAAAAGCTACCCATAGGAACCAAACTAGTGGACATACAGAGGTGAAAATGGTATCAAACATATAAAAATGGTATTTTGCCCAAAACGTTGGAGTATTCCTTTAATGTAAATTTACTGCTGGGTATTTATAAGCTATATCTGATACATGAATACATGTATTCATCCTCACTGAATGACAGTGTTAATGATCAATGTGTTGTAGTTCGCCTCTTATGTTGTGTTTGGAAACAGCTCTAAGTGATCATTGGTTTTAGGCTATGTGCATGAGTGGATGTCTATTCATGGAAAACCACTGCCTATTGATGCTCACTGATGCATATTTTTTGACTCAATTTTCAGTATGTTTTGACTGAGGTATTGGACTTCACTGCATTGCATCTATGAGTGCAAATATCATATTTTCATCAAATACTGGCCAAATTTATTGAATGGGTTATGCTGATTCATGTTTTTGGTTAATACACTTTGTTATGCCAGTCTTAGTTAAAATAAGCTAGTTTAAACTCTCTTGCCCTGCATCCATTGCATGGGAAAGATCAAGCATATCAGTGTTTGTTTTATCATCTCAGTAACTTTTTCTCTGAATACTTTATAAATTAACTACTTCATTTTCAGCTGAGTAGAGTTATACCTCAGCCCCAGTTTTGCCCAATTTATGAATAGTAACAGTGCTTTTGGTAATCCTTTCACTTTGCTTATTTCAGTGACGTCCTCTGTTGAGGTCTTACTTGGGTTCGGCTGTAGCAGGACCTCTGTCTGTCTAAATATTTTCTCTGTCCAGTTTTTGGTGCAGTCAGCACGGCTCAGCAGGTTCTCAAAGTGAGCATCCAGCTCCGTCTTCTCGGCCTGGCCCAGCTTCTCCTCTGTGAACTAAAACAGAGCAGATGGAGGACCCAAACTGTTTACTACCGACCACACATCCCGACCAGCTGTCACCTGTCACCTCCTTCTCTCTCCTCCATGCGTCGCTCTCAACTATGTTACATCACCCAATGATGCCGAAATTCAATTTTAAGAGACGGGAGGGAGTAAATAGGTCTATAAGGTTGAGTGCATTAAAAATTACCGTGTTGCATTAACTCCAAGGTTAATGTACATGTAACGCTAGCTAACCAACTGGTAACGTTTCGCTAGCTTGTGCTAATTAAAATATAATGTAAACTGTGAGACACTGGTCTCGTGATGCTTAAGGTTAATTGCGTTGCCAGAGTTAATGTTAGCAACGAAATCAAAGCACTATCTAATATCAGATAATGTCTAGTCTATAACCACAGTATAAACCCCAAACTATTAGCCGATAAATAAATAAGTGTTATAACTAGCTGCTTGGTAAATAACGAGCTAGCGTTGCTAACATGCTAACGTTAGCTGGGTAATGCTAATCCACTGCAACGTCAGCTAACGCTGTCGGTAGTGCCGGCTCAGATGGCTGTCAAAATGAACAGAATACGTTATTTTGCTTAGCTGTAATGGTCTGCATTGTGTCATTACCTGGACAGCCCGTGTGAAAAATACCCCAGCATCGGAAGCTAACTTCTTTACGTTGAAATCCATTATGTTTGTGTCTACTAACGCTAAACCCGTTACTACTGTCAGAGGAGCTAGAATGACAGATACCACTTCCGGTGATAATTTTCACCTTAAGTTTCCAACCAGAACAACCAGGCATAGAACAAAGCACCAAAGTGAAAACGAAGAATATATTTACGCAGGAATCTGCAGTACAGTAAAATATTAGGTGTCAGACAACTTAGAATGCCGGCGTCTATTTACTGGACACGTTTTTTGTTTTTTTTTTTGTTTTGTTTTTTAGTTATTTTTTTAACCAGTTGCACCAGCACACTTTTCTCCAAAGGCTGTACAATGGGGAATAAGCAGCAACTGAAATGTCTCATAGTTTGCATACTTTGTGCACGCTAAGTTAAATCCAACGTGGTTTTGTCAGCCATGACTTCTCTTTTCTCAAGAATGTCAGTTTTTCTCAAATTGTATCTGAAGACCTTTTTCACAGCAGTCATTTTGACATGAAATAGCAGGGAAACACAGATGTTACTAATGACAATAATGAAGGTTCTGTTCCACTTAGGTCTAACAGTGTCAGGGTCCTGCTATTGTTCATGCACAGCTAAATGGCTTCTCATAATTTCTTTCTATTGGTAAATTTTACAGCATTCATGGTCCTGCCTGTCTTTGGTCTTTCGAATAGATGGTGCCAGCTGTCCATGTTTGTTAATTTCGGAAGGCATTATCACTCATCATTTGAAAGAGAAGGGGGTAAAACACATCCCTGAAGATGTTCTTTGACTGTAGTGATTTTTCAGTGTCATATGGTACTTCTTTGAAAATCTAGGAGCATCATCATTTTTAGGGAAAATCCTATCTTTACTTTGAACAGACCTACTCTCAACTATTGAACAGCAGTCTTTGGCCTCAGAGCTGGATCATCTTCCAGTACCACAATTTAATTTGCGCATCATCATCAGTGCTGGCTGCAGATAAAGCTTACTTTTCAGTCTGATTTCAGTACAGCACCTGTTAAAAGCATTTCACCAGAACTGATCTATGGCATTCTATGCTGTCATTTATGGCCGCAACTGCTAAGAAGAGCCACATAATAGAACTACTACTGTTGTTAATGGTGGGAGTAATTTGGTGGTTCGCTGTGGTGCTGGGGTAAACATTTGATTCATTGGAGTTAGTTGGGTTTGTGAAATAATATCATTAAAAAATGATGAAAAAGTATGTTACCTTTGGTAAAAACTATGCAGATCGTTTATTTTTCCCCTTTCTTTTGTATGGGTAGTGCTCTTTTCCCCTTTGTTTTGCAGCAACAAGTAATTGAGCGTAGCTCAAGGCAATGTATCTCGCTAGATGTCAAGTGGGACAGTGAATTAGTTCATTACTTATCCAACAGATGGCACTTTTAAGACTGCAAATCTGGATTCTGTAATCTTGATCTTGACCTACATGGATGAGAATGATCCTGAATTAAAAAAGTGTACATTTGTCATGTCAAAAGGAGAGGAGCATAGTATGAACTTGCACAACAGCTGAACTTTGTCTTCACTTACATGGCTTAGTGTTTAAAATAGCTTTTATTGTGAATATAGTATAGTCTTTGAATTCATGACATTTCTTTAAAAGAATTAATAAGAAAAGTAAACATCTTAAATTCATGTCAGTTACAGATTTCCAAACGCAAACATGAAAAGAAACGTATCATTGCATGGCAGGCTACACGTCCTATCACTATCAGCATCCACACACTAACAGATAGGCTAGACATTTAACTGTGTAACAGGCTTTTGCATTTTGTCACTTGATGTGCTTCTGCACCCACTGGCAGAATCTGTGTGAGTAGTTAGGGGGGCTGACTGTGGAGAAATCCCTGCCAGGGAAGCGAAGCCTTTTCCACAGATTCTCCAATCTTTTCTTCCAACCGTAGACAGTGAAAATATCTATAATGCCCACAAAGTAACGGCGGTCTGGCCCATCTATGACATGAACTGCGTTTTTGAAATTAGGCAGCAGCCTTCGATGATTGGCACGGAATTCCTGCAATTCTGATTCGGTGCTGGTTTGTTTTGCATTGAGGTGTATTTCCTGGAGGGGAATCCCATCACCAGTGGCCTCTGCTGTGGCCTGAGGTCCCTCTAACCCACAGCCAGTCGTATCTGGTACCGCCTGACCTGAGTTTTCCTCCAGTAGTGGAATGGAGGGGGGGTCTGCTTCTGTGGGACTGTCATCTAGGTCCATGGACCTTTAGGAAAGACAAAAGAGAGTCCCATCAGTGGGTTCATCAAGCTATGTTCCAAACTTTGTTCAAACCCACAGAACTTTATTTGAAATTCTAGTGGAGATCCCAAGCTTTCCAAAGGTACCAAATGTGTCGTGCTGAATTCCAGGGAAATGTGTATAAAATGGTGCACAAGACATGTAGATATTTTCTGTTTGATGTAATGCTGCAGCCATAAAACAATGGCTTCCTGGCTTTGAATATTTCACTCAATATACATGTGCTGTAGCTTCAATTAAGCTGCAGCCAGAGCTAGCCTAATGACTCCTATAGACTTCAAGTCTTTATGCTAAGCTAACATGAAATGTTCAAATCAAATCAAATCAAGTTTATTTATATAGCACATTTAGAACAACCGAGTTGACCAAAGTGCCGTACAAAAATAATGAGAGGCACAACAATAATAATGTTACCTAAAGGAACCGAACCAATGGACTCACAGAGGTGAAAATGGTACTGAACATCTTGTCTTAGTCTGGGTAAGTCAGAAAAAGGGTATTTTGCCCAAAACGCTGGTGTATTTCTTTAAAGAAAAAACTTTGAGGCAAATCCTTGAGCATCATTGTCCACATCAGAGTTGCCCAAAAGCTTGCCCAATGTGTCTCTGCCTTAACTGTGCATTCATTTCTACAAGGCCCTTTGTAAAATGTATGAAGATGCATGTCTGTAGTGCACACTAGACAGACACAGCAACAACAGGCTTAGAATCACCCACCATGTCTACAGGAAACGTACATTGTGGTGCGAACAATGAGGTTCGCAAAAGAGTGTTTCCCATCGAGTTCATCCTTGTGCAGTGGCTGATGGGCCAGCAGGAGACTGTAGTCAAGCACATTGAGCCCTCGGAGGAAGTCGGTGTCCATTTTCACTTGTTCTACAAACCAGGATTTCTGCCGACCTGACAACACAAGAATTTCAATTTCTTCAGGAAACTTTGGAGATTTACAGTTACAGATCAGACTTCACTCAGCTGAGGCAGAAATAAGGCATCAGCTCAACAGTCTCAGCCTAGTGAGGAAACAAACTGTTCATACTGTAGAGCAAAACAGACTCTTACCCAGTTCAATGTGCTGTCCTTCAAAGTTATTATCCTTCAGTACTTTAATAATTTGGCTTCCCTCTGTGGCAGGGTCGGTCCATCTACCCACTTCACAGCCTTTGATGTCATATCTAGGTGAGGAAAATGTCCAGAACTGTCATAGATGCAAAATCTACAATGAAATTCAATACAAGACTCCTGCACTGTGGAAGATATACATACCTAGTATTGATCCTCTCATCAGGGTAGAACACACTCTGCATCACAATGAAGTACTTCTGGAAAATAGAGACACCGTGGCATGTAAAATACTGAGCAGATATATATGAAAATCTATATTTGTTGATACGCTGATCCAAATACCTTTATTTGATTTGGAATAACAATCCTGTAGACACCTGGAATGAAGAAAAGAAGTGCAGCTTACTAAATAATGTGCAATACACCAGTTATTTGCTAGGATGCATTCAAGGCCGTGATCAGACAGGAGGCTTTGTGCCCTTGCATGAACAAAGCTCAGCTTTGAGCTTTGCTAGGAATGGACAGATCAAATGAAACAAGGGACCTTAAGTCATTTTTGCTATGCAACTCAAAGTTTGATGTCAGCTTGCAAGCTGTCTAGTCAATGTTATCGAGCTAATCTGGAGTAACAAAGAGGTTAATCTTGAAAATAAAAATGGAAAAGAGAAAGCTAGTAATAGGTCTGCTTGCACTTTAGCAAAAAGGAGGAAGAACCCATTTTGAAAAGAGGATGTGGGTGCATGACAAAGCAGAGCACAGACAAGTTTGTCATCTCATCCAAAAGATCTGTTTAGATAGAGCCTGATTGGAAGACTTCTTAAACACAGTGACATAACACACAATGCAGCTAAAGTTGAGACAGGCTCAACTTGGAGTTCATACCTAAAGTCCCGTTTACAAAACAGCAAGCATGTTGCCCGGAGATGCACAGGCACAAATCCTCAAAAGGGCTTTAGTTTTTCCAGATACCATTACCCAAGGGTTAGGGTTAGGGACCCACATCGACCCACATTTCACTCCACCTCTACCTGTCCCCGTAAGGTATGTTGCTTTTTAAATTATTTCGAGCAGCGTGAGCTTTCCAGGCAATTTCTTTATTGTGTATTGTATTGATATGTGAGTGTTTTCTTTAACCATTTACTTTAAAGATTAGAGAGGCTGGTTTCAGAGAGTTTCCATATACAGTATTGTCACTGCAGCAAATAATGTGGAACATTTAAGCAGAAAAACTAAAAACTGTAGTTATAAACTTGACAGGACAGAGGAAACTCTCCAGGGGAAACAAAATTAAAGTTTTAGCTTCTGAAATATTTTTTTAGACAGCTCTGATAGAGCTCAGCTCAGGCTTTATCAGGAGGACAGCTACTTTGCTCCAAACAGTTTCACTGTATGAGCCTGGACTATGTGTGCGTGTGTGTGTGTGTGTGTGTGTGTGTGTGTGTGTGTGTGTGTGTGACCTTTTTGGATGTGTGGAAATAATGATTGAAGTTATACAGCTGTGCGTGCGTAAATGCGCACAGCGTCTCTCTTAATGGGGAGATCGTTTCTGCTGCAGGGAGATCGCTGCAAGACAGTATTTTTCTTTAATGATGTAGGCTGATAAAGCCTCAGCTGAGCTCTATCAGAGCTGTCTAAAAAAAAAAAAATTTCAGAAGCTAAGTTTCATTGTTTTCCCTGGAGAGTTTCCTCTATCATGTCAAGTTTATAACTACAGTTTTTAGTTTTGCTGCTTAAATGTTCCACGATATTTGCTGACATTACTGTGTGTATGGAAATGTTTACAATTACTGAAAGCAGCCTCTCTAATCTTTAAAGTAAATGGTTAAAGAAAACACTCACATATCAATAAAACACACAATAAAGAAATTGCCTGGAAAGCTCGCACTGCTCAAAATAAATTAAAAACAGCATAGCCAACAGGGACAGGTAGAGGTGAAGTGAAATGCGGGTCCATGCTGGTGTGGGTCTCTAAATCGAAGAAAATAATTTGTTCGGGTGGGTTTTGGGTGGATGGTTTATGCCAAGTACGTTCCTTGGTTTATGAATAAAGTTACATGCGGATTTGGATGACATCAGAGACGATCCTCGCATCACTAATGTCCATTTATTAATAGGAAAGCGAGTGAGAGAGCGAGAAACAGTGATGTAAGTACACAGCTTTCATTTAGTTTATTTAGCAACAAACTAAATGGATAGGAAGATCACAAATACAGTTAAAATAACTAAATAACGTTACTGGAAAGCAAGGAGCAAATTTAGATAACGTTGTTCTTAGTTCCCTGCATAATTAACTTTAGTTAATGTCTCAACTCACACTCTTTTTTTGAAAAAAGAATTTTATGTCGTCCGTCTTCTGTATTTTGGGGCGTTTGGACATTGCTAACCTATGATTCTGTTGAGCTGCTGACTGGCTGTTTGAATTGGCAAAACATATGTAATAACTTATTCTCCATGACATGTAACTCCAAAACTCAACTAATACAGTACAAAGTCCTTCATAGAACCCATATGACTACCCACAAACTTTACCACATGGGCTTTAGCCAAAGCAATAAATGTTTACACTGTTCAACTCTCTGCTCTGCTCTGCCCAATCATCCAAAACTTTTGGTCAGAGGTCATGAGCAGGCTATCTGAGATGCTTGGCCGCAGCATCCCCATTTGCCTAATCATTGCACTACTTGTTGACCTCTCTACGCCCTCACACCACAAACCATTCATACTAATATCATTAACAATTGCCAAAAAGACTTTATTATTGAACTGGAAAGATAGAACTAAGATATCCATAACCCACTGGCTCAATTTACGAACGGACCATTCAAATCTAGAAAAACTTACAGCCTCTCTGAAGAATAATCCCAAATCCTTGGAAAACACCTGGTCCCCCTATTAACAATACCTCCAATGCTGATTCCTCTTGCATTAAATGACCATCCACTCC
>OMKZ01022052.1:42048-80973 GCA_900302535.1 Neoniphon sammara | reverse complement strand
CCCTGACCCCCCCCCCCCCCACCCCTCCCCTCCCCTCCTCTGCCTATGATAAATGAGACAGCGAATGCAGGCAATGTGATTGCTGCTAAATTTCACGCTCAGTGTCCATGTTGGCCAGCGAATAATTTAATCTGTCTTCGATTTATAAATGACTCTCCAGTGTCTGCCTAACTCATATGCACCCTCCTATCTCCTCCTCCCGTCTGTGTGTGTGTGTGTGTGTGTGTGTGTGTGTGTGTAGACTCTCAGAGGATTCCACGCTGACAACTCTGGATGCACTTAAAGCTCGGATACGGGATTTGGAGAAACAGCTGTCTAAAGGGGACAGATTTAAATGCCTCATCTGCATGGTGAGTATGAAGGTGGACGAATCAAACCAGCAGACCAGAGACACAACTGGGGAAAACAGGAGTTGATACATGAAGATACCTATGATCCACTATGATATCAGCTTATTAGTGAACAGTTTTACTTTATGTTTGTGTATAGTGGCTTATCTTTAAAACTTAACTTTAAAATTTATCACAGGATTACAGGTTATTAGAGATAAGTAAACAATATTTCAAGCTGAATGTAAGTCTTTCTCTTCGACAAATCTAGGCATTCTGTGCCTCCCCTATTTGCAATCCAACAAAATATAAACAAATCACTTTTTTTTAAACATACATTTAATCTAAAATAGCATAGGTTAAAAATGAAACAGCAAATCAGCCCCTGTTTATGCACTAAAATCACTGAACACACCTGCTGGAGCTATAGGCTTTTCTGAATGTAAATTGGTTTAAAAGGAGCGCCAATCAGTGCCTTTAATGTAGGTTCATGTCGCCATCTAGTGGCAGCTTTGTGTTCTACAGGTTAAAGATGTTCACATCTCCCTCAATCCAATTATGTTACCATGAAGTACGATTCAGTATATATTGCCAAGGCTTTGATAGTAATAATGATGATAAAAGAGTTCAGTGAGATGAAAATGAACAAATAGAATAATGGTTTTAATGGTTTAATTATTGTAGAAACAGTTTATGAGAAATAAAGAACAGATTAATGTAAATAAATGGAATGTTGTAAAATAGAAAATATGGTGAAATGTATCAATTAAAAGAAAATGTAGCAGCTGTTACTGTTATTATTTAGTTTGTTATTATTCCTTGGCAACAGTGTTGACTGCTTCAGTACTTTTATCCTTTTCAAGTAGACAAGAGAAGTTTGGGACTCTCTGGGTAAATCTGTGAAAATAGTGTATTTTTATGGAGCGAAGGAGGAAGTGTATTTCTGTCTCAACCTCTCTCTCTCTCCCTCTCTCTCTCTCTGCAGGACACCTATACAACCCCCCTCACATCCATCCAGTGCTGGCATGTCCACTGTGAGGAGTGTTGGCTGCGAACGCTGGTAAAATATCCAATAAATCAGACAAGTAGCTTAGACAATGTCATCCCCGGTATATATAGATTATTGATTTTTGTTTTTCTTTCTTTCAGGGGGCAAAGAAGTTGTGTCCTCAGTGCAACACCATCACCTCACCTGGAGACCTGAGGCGGGTCTACCTGTGACACAGCCACTCGCGGTGAAGGGGAGGGGCTTCTGGTGTTTTAGCCTATCAGGGGTGGACGTGAGGGCAGCTGGCCTGTCGCAGAATCCCACCCTCGTCCTCCTTGCACCTTTCCTGATCCCACCTGCCTGTCATTGTGACCCTCAATCCCCAACCCTCTGACCCCCCCGACAGCTGGACGAACTCACAGCGAGCGTGACCTGCCTTCATGACCTTTGACCTTCTTTTAGAGCCCTATGCCGTATTCATGTTCCTGCTGCAACTTCAGCCAGATTGGAAGAAGCATCTAAAACAAACTAAGAGCTCAGGCACTGAAAAAAAAAATATGGAGAACGCTTTGGGACAATATTTATCAATTTTGTAATCCTTTGTCTGTTTTATGAGGAAAAACAAATAGTTAAATCACATGCAAAGCACATGTACATAGTTTTGTGTATGTTTGGAATGGTGTGTGTATATGATGTGGACTAGTTGAACAATCCGGCTGTATTTACTGTACAGTTTTGTCTTTACTTAGATCATTTATTAATTTGTTTAGCTCCAGTAGATTGGAAACATAACAGTAGTCCCATGGAAATTCAGGCTCATTTTGTCTTTGTCATTGACGTGTTTCTTTGTATAGGATCATTAAATCTAATTTTATCAATGTTACTACAATAAAAACTTGTGTCTAAGGGGTCGACGTTTCACAAAATCTTTTCAGGGTGTGGCTAATTCATGCTCGAGCTCGTGTGAGCAATAAATCTAAAGTAGCAGTCCATGAACTTGAACAGGATGAGGGTCGAGCTGTTGACCTTGTGGATGGGCTTCTTCACCCCCGGGCTCAAAGGGCAGAGGGCAGTGTGCTGCTCTGACCAGTGTTGGACCATGGTGTGTGTATGGTGTGCCTGCGTCCTGTAAGAAATGGGTCGGTGCAGGATTATCCCGCCCGAGCCCATCTCAGCTCACATGAAGCCTGGAGACATTAAACCCTGCTATTCTGAGCTTTAACCGACTCGGGGACAGTAGACCACTCAGGCCCTTTAGACTCAAATCTCAACTTGGACGTGGAGAAAGAAAACACTCCAAAGATGTAATACAGGAGAGAAATTTGTCACAGGCAGCTGCTTGATGATAAGCCACCATTTATGGCATTAAATTTGTGCATGACAAAGATTTAGTAGGTTTGTAATACAAGAATAACAGACAGTATGTGACAGTTTTCTTAGACTTTGCCTTTAATGGTTTACTACCCGATTTTCCCTTAATTTTCCCCTTAAGTAACTTCAAAGTTAGAAAAAGCACTTATCTTCAATATTATACAATGTCAAGCTGACAATTTATAAAATATTCAAAGCAAAGATGCCACTGTTTTATGGCTGCAGCATCAAACAGAAAATATCTAGAAGTCTTGTGCATCATTTTATACACATTTCCCTTGGAAACCTTTTGGGATCTCCACTAGAATTTACAATAAAGTTCTGAGGGTTTGGACAAAGTTCAGCCGTGCAGCAATGATTAAAGGGATTATCACATCAGTTTCCTCATTTACACTATATAGGCCAACAATCAGGTGATTTGAAAGTTGTAACTGAAATATGTCAGCTTGGAAAGTGTCCCTCCATAACTTTTCTTAGTGCCACTACATGATTTTAAACTTTCAAGATACATAAGAAAGATACTTGTCACTCTTATATTTATTTTCCTTAAACTTGGCTTGCTGGTCCTCTCTTCAGTCTTAAAATCCACTGGCCTTTCTAGTATTAAGAGTTTGGTTTTATCAAAGTGTCTCTGGTGTTTCAACAGAATGAAGAGAGAGAGGGAGTGAGAGAGTGAGAAGGAGAGAGAGAGAGAGAGAGAGAGAGTACCACCAAGCCACTGCTGTAGCAGTGACATTGTCCAAAGCTTCTGTGTGAGCTGTGGTCCTGTGACCAGATCAAGATTTTACCTTTACGGATGCTACGGATAAAAACAAGCCTGCATGCACACATGGGATTGGTCACTGAGCTGATGTGAGGCGGAGGTAATTCAGACTGACACTGAGCTGCTTCAGCGTCAGTCTGACACACACACACATGCATACACAGCAGGCTCTCACTATACACAGTTCATTAAGAAGCCTGGCCAAAGACTCATCTGCTATTCAATCACTGCGACATCCAGACCACAAATAAAGACACTGTGAGGAGAGGTAAGGGGAGTTTTTGATTTGTCTTGCTAATGCTGGAAATGTAATAATAGATGTTCATTAGTTTTGTAAATGTTATTTTATTATTTTCATGGTGCCAGAAAGTAATGCAATTAAAATACTGATAGATTACTGTGTCTAAAAACCACATAAAAGATGCAATTGCTTATTTGTGCAAGTGAGTTAACTAAAATAAAAACACCAAGGGGCTTGCACAAAACTTAACTTAAAAAATGTATATATAAGTAAAATAAAGGTGCATGATAATTGCACCAAGAGCCACATTGTTGAATATACAGCTCAGTATAAGTTTACTGATTTTGTATTTGTACAGTATGTGTGTGTGTGTGTGTGTGCTGCTGACTTACTTAAGTGTTCTGCACCAAAAGCAGTGCAGTTCACTATAACTTTGAAAATTCTGTAGAAACCTTAAATTAGAGATAGCATTTACAAAGGTTAGCAAAACTGCTTAGTCATTTGACATAATTATTAACAGACAAAAATGTGTTGCAATTAGAATTCAATGTGCATACATGGTAGTGCAAAATTTCTTGAATAAAACAATAAACAATCAAAATGGGCTGGGATGGTATTGATCACTTTAGCTGTTTTAATCTAAATATACAGGTGAAGTCCATGGCATGATTAAGATGTTCAAAGCTTGGTGTTATATTCTTTTTTTTTTTTTTTTACCAGTGCATTAGAGTCCTGATTACGAAGCAATTGTGTTAATGGAGATTGTGATTTAATTGACTCAACAGTGTGCCAGAAACATCAATCCTCTCTTATCACAGGTAGCTGGGTCACCTGTCCTGTGCCACCTGGCCCAGATCCAATTAATCCTCCTGACTGACCTGCCACGACTTCATTAACACGCATTTCTAAAAGCAGCCTCCGTGCTCCTGGCTGTCTACAGAGCCGCTACCGCTCAGTCAGCAATTAGGTCAATGGATGGCTTTTTAATATTTTAATTAAGGAAACAGGAAGTAGAAGTTGTAAAATGTTAAGTTAAGAATCATGATGAAGTGACAGCAGAACTTCCCTGGCTGCTGGGGCCTGTGAGTCTTTGTTTAACCTTTTGTTAACCCTTTGTTTCCTCCGGCCGTGTAGTGGTTAGGAGGAGCTAATACCCTGGATCAAAGGATTAGTATTAGCACTGGATTCTTAGACCAGTTAACAGACTAGCTGGTGAGTGTGCCAGCACTTGGGTCAGACTGAGTTCCCTTGATGTTAGCTTGTGAGATGACTTATTCAGGTCTAATCCAGACATGCAGCAGTGAAGGCTGCAGTGAGATAGTGTTTGATAGTGTCTCTAGTGTCATATTGAATAGCGGATGGTGTTTTCATCTTTACCAGATGGCCACAGAAGGTCATTTTCACACTATTATGTGCAAAGTGCACAATAATCAAGTGATTCACTCTACAATGCCCCGTACCCTGTTCTAAAAATGGCTTCCACACCTCTAAGGCTGGATTTAACCTGGCACAGAGGATCTGATTTTAATCTGCTTGTGGCACAGACCTGAGCGTGTCTGTCTGTCTGTGTCTCCCTCTTTTTCCTAGAACGATGTCAAAACCCAGGCCTGTAGTGCTGAGCGGCCCCTCGGGAGCAGGGAAGAGCACCCTGATGAAGCAGCTGCTGAAGGAGCATGAGGGCGTCTTTGGATTTAGTGTGTCACGTACGTTTGTGTTCCAGCACAGACATCCTGCCCCCCGGAGGAAGTAGGGCAGGAATCACCTGCAGTCACACACCCTCAGCTTGATTCTGTCTTGGCCAGTTTATTTTCTGTCACATTAGTACATCTTCTAATGTTTCTGCCCAATCAGAGCTTGATGTTGTTGCAAGGTTCAGTTTAACATTAACCAGTGGATATTACCTATTGACTATTTACTACCTTATCTGTGGATAGGTTTTAATATCTGATTTTTTTTCTTACAGACACAACAAGGAATCCTCGACCAGGAGAGGAAGATGGCAAAGGTACAGTCCAGCTGGCTCAAAACTAACTCATCTTTACAGTTTTCCTGTCTAAACTAATACTAAATGTGTTAAAACTAATGTGTTGGTGGTTAATGCTTTCAGCACCTTCAGTCTGGAGTAGGATCATGCTTGAGGATATGTGTGATTTGCCCTGCAGCAGCTCTGGGCTTAGAGTTTAATCTGTAGAGCTGTAATGATAATAATTTAATACATTTTGGGATATTTGTGTCTCTTGTAGTGGCAAACATCACTTTATTAGCCCACCTTTGCCTGAGAAATACAAACATTCAGCTGTCCTGGCATTATTTATAAGGATTTCTATTAGTATTACCTTTATTACTACGGACACAAAAAAATGGTTCTGACTGGCCAATAGGGGATGGTATAATACCCCTAAAAGTCCAAGGCTCCACCATGCCACATCGTCTCAGGCATGTGAAACTTGGCTCAGATGACTTTTCAGGCATGCTGAGCATTTTTGCCTGTAGGGCCCATAAGTTATCAGCTTTTTAAAAATTTCACAAAATGCCAGTTGCACAAAAAGTTTGAATCGTGGCATAATAGTCATTCAACTTTTAATATAAAAGCTTGCTCAGGAAGAATTTAATGATAATTCCCTAGTCATATATGTTGATGTGTTGAGATTTGAAGCATATATGGCCATTTGAACTTCTCTTTTTCTGTTTAGTGAACTTTTTTGTCAATAACCTGTTAATTCCTGCTAGCAGGAATTACTCTGTTTATTACCAAGAAAACCTACCACATCTCCTCCCTGCCTCCCCTACCTGCCCAGTCAACACCGAAGCCCACAACACTTCTTACTCCCAAGTGAACTGCACACATGGTTTTTGTCCCCTGTAGCACTCCCTTCACATAGAGGGATCAACCTTTTTCTGTGCCTTTTTTGTTTTCTCCATAGGGCTGAACAAGCTCCCTATGCTTCTGGGGGCTACTTTACTGCCCGTAGCAGACGTCTTATCCTCTGAAGAGATAGATATGTCAACCTCATTTTCGTGTCCTATCGAATCAGAAACCACAGATAAAGGTGACCTAAGTGTGATTTCTGATCACAGCTTTAAATCAGAGGGATGGGGGTTACTTTCATCATCCTGGCACATTTTCTCATATATAGGATGTAGTCATGTGGCAAAATAATAATAATAACAACAACAACAACAACAACAACAACAACAACAACAATAATAATAATAATAATAATGATCTCAGGAATTCAGATCAGACAGTCTACACTTTGGAGTAAAAAGCTTTTGAAAATAGCCCCCTGTGATGCCTCGGTAGTGATTCCCATTTCCATTCCCATACGGTCTTCCTTTCCAAAATATAACCTCTACTGCTGCATTTCTCACTGTGGCTGTTAAAGCATTGATGATTTGCCAGCAACCATTAGCATCACAGGAAAATAATTCAACTATGTGGATATAATTTTATCAAACTTATAATCACATCAGCACAACATGCTCATCCTCCACTTTGGTTTGATTTTATTTTGCCTTCAGTGCAGAGAGGGGACACTGAGACAGAGAGCAGAGTAACATCCCTCAGGGTGAATTTGGCTATCCTATACATTTCACATGCCAATCTTGTAATCGCAGCTAATCATGTTTTGTTTATCGAAAATATGGGACACTGTATATTATTTATTTTATATTTTTTGAAACCATCACATACCATATCATTTGTGTAACCAACAGTTGATTTTGCTGGATTCTGGCTGGATTTTTTTCCTCACAGATATCATTTTTTAACATCCACGCAGCTGTCTTAACAGTTTGTTTTTTTTAATCAATGTTGCATTTTTAGGCTTAAACCTATTTGTTTACAGCACAGGCTATTTTTCTATACAGCGAGACTGCTCGCTTCTCTCCTCAGATCGTTATTTTAGTCTGTGCAGACTCTTTCATTTTATCATGCTAATGATTGTATGCTATCACAGTGCCCATTAGGATGTGGTCTTAGTGGTAGTGGTAGTAACTTGTTTGTTTCTGAAACTCTGCTGTTTTAGATCTTCAGTGGTTTTGATGATGTGAAGGAGTGGATCTGGTATGGACAACATGTCATGCTCTTGTAGAGTTATAATGATGGCATGTGCATGTAGAAAGCATTTTTCAAAAACATGTACTTCTCATCTTTGCATGCACTATTTCCATAGAAAAGGACTGCACACTTACCTGATTGCATCAGCTGTCTGTCAGTATGCTGGCTAACTGAAAACTGAAAACAGCATCCAGCAAGCATTACACATTCACTAAGATTAGCATTTGTGCTTGGATTTACTTCCATTTTGTCTGTGTTCACCTTGATGTTGCACATTGTGGTGTAAATGGTCACCCTTCATTAACCTGTGGTGAACATCCATTTGATTTGCATCACCCCACTCTTAAATATATATATGTATATATATATATTTTTTTTTCCATCGTGCACATTTTCAACGAAGAAATAGATTCATTAATGAATGTTGCATCTTTCAGACTACCACTTCACAACCAGAGAGGCTATGCAGGAGGGCATTGACAAAGGGGAGTTCATCGAAAATGCTGAGTTTTCGGGCAACATGTATGGAACAAGGTAAAACAAAATTTATTTATTTATTTATTTATTTTGGAAACAGTGATATGTGAATTCAAGTGATTCAGGTGACTTTTGTCCTTGCATCATGAGTCAGTATGCACATGTCTCTGCACCAGTGTCATGTTTATTTACAAGCAAGACCTCATTGGAAATAGGTCTGTAACACTGATGTGCCATCCTTGACATTCTTTTATTGATATATCATATATTGGTGCTTTGCATTAATTTGGCAAAGTAAACTAAACCAAGATTCAAATTATTGAACATTTTTTGCACTTGGTGAAGGTGACTGAAGTGACTCTGAGGAGGGAACAATTGATGACCAAGTAAATTAGACTCAAGTGCTGGTAATTCCTCTTGCAGTATTTTACACTCTGTGGTATCATTTCCTAAAAAAAATAACAATTTATAGTAACTTAAGTGAGACCAACACATTGGGCTGATATTTGCCTTTTGCTAAATACTGGATATCAGCCAGTTATGTTGTCTCTGCAGATACAAATGTTTGTCAGTCAGTCTGATCTGCAATGAAATTTTGTAAATTTTAGTCTTAGATTTCCTCACTTTAAAGGCAGTAATGTATATCTACCATTGTACTGGTGGTGTAGATCAACTTGCCTTTAAGACCAGCTAACCCACCAAAGCAAATTTCATTCATATGGCTTGCAATGGGCAGCTTTAATGGTGTCGGTCTAAATGCTATTTCAGAGGCCTGTCAAGCATAAAATTCTGTGGAAAAGGCTGAATCCTTTTAAATTTTGGCACAATAATGATTCAATTTAAAGATGTTGAATATTGGCACACAATATTGATGCTCAGACGCTTCAGTACAAACTATCAGTATCACCCATACTGGCCTAACCCTAGTAGTAATTCAGCAAAAAATAAATCTGTTGCCCGCTTGCATAACAAAGCACTCTCAGGCTGGGCTTCAGGCCACCAGAGTCAGAAGGCTACATAATAGTCTGGTGACAGATGGAGCTTTAACCTGCAGTGGGTTAAAAAGAGCAAAACTGCAGCTCAGCACCTTCTGTGTCACATTTAATCTCTTCCTCTTATTCTTAAGATAACGCACTCACTGCAGGAAGAGTCAGTGAATGCTGAGCGGCTTGGATCAATGCTGCTATCCTCTTAACTGCTGCACGTGAGGAGTACAAAGTTACATGATTACACACTCAGTACCGGCTTGGTCCTTTATCAACCCCACCCCTGCACAGATGTACTGCCCTGGTTATTTAAGACACTTTTTTGGATATAATTTTATATCGTAACAATGCATTTACTCTCTACTCAGCAAGTCTGCCATAGAAGATGTGCAGGCCCAGAACCTCATCTGTATCCTTGATGTGGACATCCAGGGGGTGAAAAACATTAAAAAGACTGACCTCAACCCCATCTACATCTCTATTCAGCCCCCATCCATGGAGATCCTGGTAAAGTCCAACCATATTTCATATATCAATCAAGTGTTTTCTGAGCTTGTGCAAAGTAGGGTTGCACAACAGTAACAAATGTCACAGTGTGACAATATATGAAACTGTGAAACTTTTTTTTTTGGTAAAATATCGTGATTGCATTGATTGTATTACTGTGATACAAGCGGACACAGCTTTTTTCTTAAGAAATCAAGATAATCCAAAACATTGTCTTAACCCCTTAATACTTTCTATTAAGGGGTTAAGACAATGTTTTGGATTATCTTTGAACAAAATTTCGGACAAAATTTTTGACATGTACTGTATCTAAATTTGGAATTTGGCACCTACAATGGACATCTGTCTCATCTAAAAAAAACAAAAAACTCTTACAAGTATTAAATTGCAGTGGTCATTATTGCTGTTATAATATTCTTTCAATTTATTGTGGATCTCTGGTAAACGATAATGTCTTGTTGCATTGTCTTCCCCAGGAAAAACGTCTGAGAGACAGGCAGACAGAGACAGAAGAAAGTTTACAGAAACGCCTGGAAGCAGCTCGCATCGACATGGAGCTCAGTAAGTTTCCCTGCAGTTCTGCTGTGGTATCTACTTAAGGGAATAACGTTGGATTAAAGGTAACCATACTGACTCAACTCTGTTCTGCAGGTAAGGAGCCAGGACTGTTTGATGTTGTTATCATCAATGATGATTTGGAAAAGGCCTACGAGGAGCTGAAAGATATCCTTAATGATGTGAGTAAAACCATAACACAGCATAATCTTCTGTATGAGCGGTGATACAAGTTGATGTTGGAAATGATCATAATTGTTGGATCCTGGTTGTTCATTGTCTGCAACAGAAGATTTCAGAAAGACATAGACATTTTTCCATCTGTCTATTGCAGAGACCCCCACACTCCTGAACACTTTTAATAATGATGGTCTCCAAATTTAAACTTTTTCTTTTGTTGCACTTATAATACATGCACCGGGCAAGAGCATTGGTTAAAAACCTAAAATGTAAATGTATTCCTCATCTTTTTTCGCAGGAAATTAAAAAAGTCCAGGAGGCCAAGTCATAAGAGGTGAACGGAGGCGCAGTCTTTCTCTTGCTAGGTCCCTCCCAGGAGAACCAACGCCTTTGACTCTGTCCTGAATGACTCCATCTCTACAGAATACGAACACAAAGCAATAAACTCTCCTCCAGGGAAAAGTTTCTTTTTTTTTTCTTATCCTCTAAGTAATATGGTCAGAGGTTTGCTCATTACAGTCATAGGCTGCTCAGATGGAAAGGAGGGTAGTTGCGATCAAATGGTCAGTATCTAAGACTGAAAATCTCCTACACCTCTGCCAACTGGCTCTGCTGCCATGTAAAGACACATCGGGGACCACTGCCAAAATTAATGCTATATTTTGACTACATAATATAAAGTTCTGTGTTAGACAGTCAAGCTGTACTGTGAGTGCACGCCAATATCAGCAGTCATACATGGTGCATATTGCGCAGAACAGTCTTGGAATAAAACTTGTGCAGAAAACCGCATTATCTGTGACATTTTTATCACACATTCACTTGTTTGTCCTGTTGTTCATTTCTGACACCGCAGAAATTAATTCACACATATAGCTGAGGGTAATGTTGAATGTTATACTAGCTGAGTAATATTTGTGGATGAATATGTATATGAATATGTAATTGAAAAGGGGAGAACTCAAGCTCACATGCTGCAAATTATTCACACACACAGGAAGCCTGTGCACATGACATCACATCCCTGTACTTGTTGCTCTTACAAGCTTTGCATGATGTTTGTGTGTTTGTACGCAACTGAGATTGATAATAAATTATATGGAGACAAAGATCGATTACTTTTGCTCTATTTAATTAATCTTTCATTCAGTAAGCCCTTCAGTTGGGTTGGAGACACAATATTCATATTATGCAAATTAAAACCTCCTGAAAATCTACAATAAATTATATTTCTTCACTTTTTTTTCCATTTATACATTAGAACCAAATGGCAGAACATGTAAATGCATAAATAATAAATCACTCAGAAATATCTGGTCTAGATCTGAAGAAGAAGCATGAAGCTGAAAACATTTGTCACTTTGTAATATCAGATATTGTAATATCGGTATAAGGCCAAAGATCTGTCTGGCACTGTTGCAAAGCAGCAAAATAAAACAGTTTCTTGTATCACAGCATCAGACTTTACAACTCATGCAACAGTATCCACTCTTTGCACAGATTAAATCTTTTCCCTGATATGTTAACATAAAATCCAAAGCAAGAAAATCCAGCGCACTCGGACATATACAACCAAATGTATATGTACACTTTGAACAGTTATTAAGACGCATCACATTTTCATAATCAGAGGGTAATATGATGATTTCTAACTCAAGTATCTAACCCTGCTCTAGCTAGCCAGAATACAGCCACACAGAAACAACTTGAACTGAATTCAGCTGAGATAAGTTATTTGTTATAAGGCCAAAACAGTTTTGGGAAACTCTGCTGGTGGAAAAAAAAAAAATCCCACTTTTTGAGCTCCTTTTCCTCACTGGAAGAAAGGACCCTGAAGTTTGGTGCGGACCTGGTCTCGTTTGACCTTCCTGTCCTTGAGGTAAGCTTTGAGCTTGTCTGTGGAGAAACACACCATGGAGTCTGCGTGTTTGGTGGCAGTGCGATGGCCACGCACCCAAGGGTTCTGGAGACACTCGGCTGCCGTGGGTCTCCCCCTGGAAAAAAGTATTTGATACAAGTTTTGACAATGTCACAGTGAAGTAAACACACATTTCAATCTGGTGCTGAATACTTAAAATTGTGGGAATGTGACATTTTGACCAATAAGGCTAAAGTCTAAATAATTTTTTTTGGTTGAACTGGTAGAATAAAGGAAAGAGAGCTTGAATCATGTGTGTACAGTTTTTAGTTAATATTATGGCCAGGCAGACTACATATAAAGACATATGCTCACCAGGCTTTGTTATTCAGACCGCTCTTCATGAAGTTTATAGCTCCCTCTGACAGACCAGGGTAACAACGTCCAAACTGGATCTTCCCTTTCTTGATGTTCCTGTCTCGCTCCCAGCTGAGGTCTGCGTGGAAAGGGCTGTCGGCACTCAGCCTGGAGGACAAGGGAGAGTTCAATTTAAAAAATAACAATAAAAAATGATGAAGGATTCAATCTATATGCATGTTTCCTTTTTGTCAACCAAGGATTCCAAACCTGCTACACAAGTAAAACTGTAAAATGATATTGACACTGAAAGTGTTACAACTTATGCACATCAACTTACATCATGAAAGCCAGAAAAAAAATCATAATAAATTCATCATCATCTCTAAATAATGAAGGATTCAGTGTGTAGAAGTGCAATAATTTTGCTGTCATTTTAAAACGTCCTATAATTTATTCTGATATTCAGCCAACTGTTGCAAGAACAGGCATCACCTTTATCAAATCACAGGAATCTCATTTTGGAATTAATTTTTCCCAAACAGTCTAATGTTACACCACCAAGCATTAATAAAATCTAACATATATTCAACAAATCTCTAAACTTACATGATGAAAGCCAGAACTCCCACAGCCCAGATGTCAGTCTCAGGCCCGACGCCTTGTCCTTCCAGGATTTCCGGAGCTTTGGGAAGAACAATGTAAACTGACAAAACAGACAGACAGAAGACATTCTTCATAAAGAAGTTGTGCTATTGCTGGCAATTAATGTTCACTCATACATTGAATTTTGTTTAATGAGAAAGTCATACAAATCAGAAAGAATGGGTAAAAAAATGATAATAAAATGGACTTAAGTGTTAGGCTATGGTAGCTAGGATCAACTGAGCATGAGGTGGTGGTGAGGTTAAGCTGAGCTATTTCCATCCATCAATCCGTCCACTCTTGAAGAATACCTTTGCTGCTGCATTCTGTTGAAGGTCATGACAGCCAGAAAGGGGTTTAGTACATTAGACGAATCCGACAGTGCAAGTATTTGTCTAAATCAATCAGTCATTTGAATGTGAAGGAGAAACACGTCATTAGATAAATACCTTTGTTTTCAGACAGGCCCTGGATGTGTTCGATGTTGAGCGGCTGGCCAGGTGTGAAGGACTGAGCTGAGCCGAAGTCAACGATCTTCAGCTGGTTGTGGTCGCTCACCAGCACGTTGTCAGACTTGAGGTCCAGGTGGATGACACGGCGGCTGTGAAGATAGTCTACAGCGCTCAAGATCTGAACCAGCAGCTCTGCAACATGCGTCTCTGCATACAGATCTCTGAGAAGGGAAAGATATGGACAGGCATGTTTGTGAAAATTATCTACAAAAGGCTTTAATGTAATATGGAAGATGGGGTGTGGGACAAATGAATGAGATTTGACACTGATAATGAATACAGCCAGTGGCCATTAGCTTCTTCTAGGCCCTGTGCAATCACAGCGTTTGTTAATACTGTTTGTAATAGGCATGTTATCGCAAAATCCCCCCTCAAATGTCATAAAATTGCAAGAAAACTGAGCAAATATCTGATTAGATATGAAGTTATGATCTTAAATCATTCTTTCAATCACTTTGGAGTGGCAAATGGCCAAATCTAGCCTGTGGGGAAAATCTGTTATTCAGTCCCTTCATATTTCTCATCTCCTGAGACTAACTGGAGCTTCTCATTTTGGAGTCACACAGCGGTCACTTCAGTCTGGTTTATTTCTCCTTAAAATCCCTTAGGAGGAAAAAAAGGAGATGAAACAGAGACTTAATTTGGAGACTTTCCGCTGTAATGGACCAGGTCCCTTGATAAAATCTACTAAAGCTTACATTTGTATTAACAAATCTCAGCTGAATTACTTTAGCTCACAAAAGAAAAGGATCGAGCACTCACGGTTGTTGTTGTTGTGTTTTGGTGCTTCCATAAAAGACTTATCACGAAATTGCAGTGTGCTGGTAGAATGACTCCTGTACACTGCAGGGGACTAAGCAATTAAGTGTATGATTGTGTATGATGTATGACACAGTTTCCTGAATCTCACTTTACCTGTCAGCCAGGCTGTAAAGCAGCTCTTTGCCGGGACAGAACTCCTCCACTAACACCAGGTAGCAGGGAGTGATGTAGGCGGTGTGCAGCTGGACCAGGTGGGGGTGGTGCAGCCTCTTCAGCAGCTGGTATTCCCTCAGCACCATCTGTCTCTGCTCTGCCTGGTAAGGGGTGATCTTGGCGGCAAACATTTGCCTGCTCGGCTCATCTGTGCACTGGACTAACACGCTGAAACGACCCCTGGGAGAGACAAAAACAAAGAGTTAGAGAGAAAAAAATCTGTTAGACAAACTGATGCCTGAGAGAAAGCAGACGACATAAGAAATACACAAGTATAGGTTGAATTATGGTGAGACCTGGGCTGCCATTAAAAGCTGATCTAAAATAATTGCAATATCGTAGGTTTCATTGGAAAATTTTACTGCCATATGAGAGTTTAAATGTGATTTATTTAAATGTTTTTTCACCCTGCCAAGAATAAAATTCTGTTGGAAAAGACAGAATACTTGTCATTTTTTTGGCATGAAAAATGGAAAAAAATTATATATATTGATCTGAACAAAATATTGGGTATCAGCAGATTCAACACAAGGATATATATCTGTATTGGCCTTCAAAAAACAGTTTGGATGGAAACATACAGCAAAGGAAGTAAATATCTAGAACAAAAACAGACATATATATCAAAAGCAGTTACACAATTGTTTTTTTTTATCATTATGATCAGGACCTATAGCTTTGACTGCTTTAACTTTTTACAATGTTAGAACAACATTTTCCTACCGGTTGATCTCAGAGAGGAAGCTGTAGGTCTTGTGTGGTGCCTGTCGTCCTGAACCACTGACCTTTGACCCTGGGGTCTCAGTCTGGATGAGAGGAATGTGAGTCTCTGTACAGCAGAGTAGATTCAATAGAGGATATCGTTGTTACACATATAGTATGCATTATATTGTATTGGCTATATGACTGTATTGTGTTGTGCACAAAATCTCTTGTTTTACCATGTACATTATATCTGTTATTGTTGTATCACTGCTGTAAATGTCTTATATATACAAACTCACCAAGGCAAATTCCTAATTCATGGAAAAGTGTCAATTAAACACTTAATCAATGTGCCCAGGGACAACAGATGAAAATCAGCCTGTATGGATAAATCTGGCACATTTACACAATAGACTTAAGTCCTCATGTTCATTAATGTGCATTGTCTTTCTTGAATAAAAAAAATAAAAAGACAACATGTGAAAAAAAATCACAATGAAATGCCAATGAAAAACAAAGTATTTTTCCTTGCCTTCCGGATGTGTTGCCATAACAACAGGTGGCGAGGGGTCACTGAAAGGTCCTGCTCCCGTTTTGGTGATGCAGCCCACCCTGAACACGTAAGAAGCTCCTCTGGGTAAGTCCTTCACTACAAAACAGCTGTCGGTCACCTCCTCTGACAGGACCCTCCATTCCCCACCTGAGGCGGTGCACCACATACAAGATCTACTGTTAGATCAATTCTGTACTCATGCATGTTACTGCTCTTACATTAGATTCAAGTATGACTAACTGATGATAAGGTTGGATACAAAAAAGATTGTTGATGTATGTTTTCAAGGTAAAGAGGAAGTTTATAACCTTGACTCAAGACTGCAAAGTAAATCACTAAAAATGGACAGGATTCTTGCCAAATATACTGTTTTCAGGTCTCATATTGTTTAGTTTTCATGTTTTTTTGGTCAAATATATTTGCAGGATAAGAATGATGCTCTTCATGATGTCTTCTTTTAACTAAATGTAGATGAATTAAAAGGGTTTTTCTAGGGCATCAATTCAAATCCTTTATACTTGCCTGATTGGAGGGATTTTACTGACAGTTCAGTGATGGGAGCCAATTGAAACCAAGTCCAGCTGCGAGGTGCTGACTAGGCTTTGTCCAAAACTACCGTTAAAGAGGATGGATTTTTGAGAAATGCAATCACTTCACATTTAATTACTTAGTTTCTATGTGTATGTAAATAGAGGAGAATTGGAATTCCTTGTGATATGATCACTTTAATAATTTTATCACAGCACAAACACTTCTATGCTGTTGTATCATCTGTCCCTCACCATCTGTACAGTACTGTACACAGTAAACAGCAGGGTCAGTGGACTGGACTGGCTTCCACACCAACAGAACTCCACCTCCGTCCAAGTGGATCACATCGGGCCTGTTGGGACGGACTGAGAGGTCTGGAAAGAGGCACACAGACACGGCTTACAGCAAGCTGAAGACAGAGGGATTTCAGGTCATTTTGGGAGTGGAAATAAATAAGTCACAGAACATGGACTGCTACACACCTTTAGTCTTCTTGAATGCAGGTATTTTGAAGGAGGACAAGAGTTTGGAAGTCTTCTTCTTTGGGCTCGCGCTACGCTCTCTTTCTGGTGGGACGGGAGCTGATCCTTTGACTATTGGTCCTGAGACAAAGAACATACAAGCCCAAAAGGAGTGAAGACTAGACTGGATACAATAATTGCCAAAATGTACCATATTGTATATACTTGTACCATCATATGTATCATCTACAGTATGTCAGCAGTATTACAATGCCACAACCCTGAGATTATAAAAAGTTCTGACAATGGTCCTGCCCCATGTCTGTGTTTCATGCTTTTAATTTTACTCCCTATGTGCCAACAAAATGTCATGCTTAACAATAACATGAAGGCAACTTGCAATAGCTCACCTCCTTTACTCAATTCCTCCTTACTAGAGGACCTAGTAAAAAGCTTGGTCAGGCTAGAGGCTGACGCTCTCATCTTCTTCCTCAGAGACATGGTGGGGGTATCTGGTTTCATGATCTCTCCTAATGTGGGTCCCAACTCTGTGTTTTCCAGCTGGGAGTAGGAATGGCCTGTCCAGGACTGCCTGCGGAAGATATTTAGCAGTCCTAGCTTGGGTGATTTTCCTGCAGGTGGTCTGACTTCAAGGGCTGGGGCTGATGCATGCCTCTGGAGGCCGTGGCCTTCCTTCTTGTCCTTGGCTCTGGGAGGTCTCTCTGGAGCCTGGAGAGAAGAGAGGCTGGGACTGGGGCTGGGCTTCACTGGCAGGATTTTCTCCAGATGACCATTGCTTCTTGTAGATAAGTTAGGGTTGGAGCGTGCGCGGTTCCTCGGTGGTGCCTGGGGAAACAAGCTCCTGGATCCAGATTTCTGCTGGGAAGAATAAGGGGATACTCCTGATCTGGCTGTAAGATGACCATGACTCAGGTCCTCACTCGAGTCAAGTCTACTAGAAGACTCTGAGCCACCATGCTCCAAAATAAATGACTCAGCCAGGGAACCCTGGGAGCCGGTAAGGTGGTCCCCCTCCATCCGTTCCTGATCCAACATGGGGCTCCTCCTTTCCCCAGCGATGAGGCTTGAGCCAACTCCACCAAGCACACGATTCCCTTGTATGGGTGCAACAGACCCCCTTCTTCTGGTGGCCCGTCCAGCACTTGGAGGGGCCAACAAGTTTTTCTCCACCATTTCGTCCTCTGTAAAATCCTCCTTCAGACTTTGAGTGCCCTCCTCTTCACCTGATTCTGTGCGTGGAGATTGCAGAGAATACCTATCAAGAGACCTGCTCCTTCTGTGAGGAGGCACATTGGAATGGGAGAGACCGACTCCACTGTCAAAGGAGCATGACTTCTGCATGGCGGGCTGGACTGACCCCCGTCTCTGGCCACGGTTGGCTTCTGTCTCGTCCTCCACGTATTCAATGAGAGGCTCATTCAGACGTCCTGAAAAGCTTCTGCGGAGCGGCTTGCGACCTCTCTCTTGCTTTTTGGCCTGGAATTTGTCCCGCAGCGTCATGTGTCTGGCAGACATGGGTGAAAGCTGCTGGGAGGTGCTATAGAAAGTGCTGCGAATGACGCTGCCACGGGGGATACGACCCCCCTCACTCCCCGAGCCCTCGTCCCCTTCAGAAAGGTAGAGGGATGGACTACTGTCCCTGCTGAACCTACGCTCCCCCTGGGGTGTGTGTTGGCAAGACACATCTGACGACCCGACTGACTGCCTGCTCAGACTCCTCTCTAGGACACTCCTCCTTCCACTCATCTCCCCATCCTCTTCCTCCCCTAATGTCGATTCCTCTCCTTCCTCTTCATCTACGCGGAGTTTGGCAAAAGGCTCTGGAATCTGCGCTCTCTCCATTAGAGGGTCGTAGTCCTCCTCTGTCTCCTCCTCCTCCTCCTCCTCCTCAGTAGGGCTGCAGTGCTGGAAGAAGTCCCAAGAGTCAGCCTCATCATACTCAGATGATGAGCCACTGCTCAAAGAGGTACTACTGTTTTCCTGCGGCTCCCGGGGAATCGTGACTGCAGTCTCTCTGAGAGGGGCGTCCAGCAGCTCAGGGATGGGCCTCAGGGTGAGCACTGAACCAATGCAGGTCAAGGAGCGCTGCAGAGAAACATGGGAGGGAAAGCGAACCTTGGCAGTTCAGACAAAATGCTTACTTTTCAAACACTCAGGTAACACTGTCAATTGGAGTGATGTACAGTGAATTTAACAGTAGAATCAAGATCAACAAGACAATCAAGATCGCCAACATTACAAGCAACCGATAGTAGTGTCAGAAGGCCAAAGCCACAGGACCAGACAAATAGTGCAAGAAAGGGTGACCTACCTGCCATTTCCTTCTTGAGATGAAGACTTTCAAACTCCTAGTGTTGATTTCATCAGTGTCTTCTCCTGCATTTTCATCCTGACAACAGTTGAAATGATTATGATGAACTGAGATGAGTTAAAGATGAGCTGATGAATTCTTTAACCCAGTAAACCTTTACTAAAACAGCTCAGGTGTGGGGTGCTGTATGTCATCTCACCTGGAACCATTCGTGGCTCAAGCACTCAAAGGCAGATGGTCGCTTCCTAAGCAGATGAAAAAACAACACTTCTAGTTAATTGATCTATATCAAGAGAAAATCAAAAAGTTTTACAGTTATTATATCTGTAATTGATTTGTCCTATCACAATGGGCAATCATAACACTGCTGTAAAAAGACCTGTATAACTTTTTGACTTTTTGTTCCCTTTCCATACAATATACTGGTAATTTTTTTTGCTGGATTCACTATTTGATGTGTTAAAGGATTGGTGATTGGTATTTTAAAACTGATAATGGAACAGTCACTCACTCTAGATCTGGCTGCAGGACCATGCGGAGGAAATTCTGGGCCTCAGGGCTCCTATACATGACATCAGGGGCATCCCAGTTCAGGGTGCCCTCCCCGACTCTCAGTAGTGTAGCACGGTCCGTCTCGCCCACAAATGGGCATCGACACATCAAACTGTTTATACCAAACATGATGCAAATAGTTAATAGAAACTCACTGAGTCACATTTACAATTTTTACACATACCACTGAAAATTTCAAAAGTATAGTGATACTTACCATAGATAGGCAATAACACCCACAGACCTGAAAGAAATAACATATCATTTCTCTAAATTTAGTTCTCTAATGCCCTATCAGTTCTTTTGTGCTCCCCTGTTTACATAGAATATAGCTTAAATGGGTAAGATGCAGATCTAACTCAAATAATAGATGCACATTATTCTTACTTCAACCTATTTGGAATAGCCTACCAAATGGGTGTGGTATGCTATATTCATAGTGTCAGGAATTTGCCATTTACCGAGGAATACACAGAACAGATAAAGTCATACAAGTAAAACCCTAAGTATCTGGTACCTAAGGCTAAAGCAAATCACACAAAGTATTTGCAGACACACAGACTGTCTGATCATTAAACTCACCAAATATCTGTGGCTATAGTGACTGGTTCCTGGTGAACAATCTCAGGGGCAACAAACTCCGGTGTACCAAACTTGCTGTATTGGTGTCTAGATGTGTCTATTTCCTGGCAGAAGCCAAAGTCACAGATCTTGATCTCATCTCTGGGCGGATACACCATCAGGATATTCTCAGGCTGCAGAGATTATAAATGAACGTGCCATTAAGAAATGCATAATAAAAAAGCAATACTACAGTGAGAAGTTACAGAATGCTGAAGGGACCCATAACCTTACTTTGATGTCCAGGTGCAAGATGTTCATGCTGTGAATGTGACCAACTCCTTCTAGGATTTGTTGGATGTACAATTGAACCTGAAATCAAAATAAAGCACATTTATCAAGACTTATACATTAGTCACATGACAAAAACTTCTAATTTTGTAGAGGATACATGTTAAGGTGTACCTCTCTCTCGCTGACTGATCCCTTCATCAGTAGATGGTCCAGAAGTCCATGAGAGCAACAGCTAGGAATGACGTTATGGAGTTCTTAACCAAACACAGACCGATCCCTTATTGGTCACGTTCTGTATTTCGCTAAACAAAGAGCTAAATATGATTTGAGAAAGGTGATGCATATATCATGAATGTTTGGTGAGGAGGATACACTTCTGTGACCAGGACCAGAGTGCGTCTGGTGCAGAAGAAGTCCAGCAGACAGGCCACTCTGGGGTGAGCTAGACGGGACAGCAAGTCCCTCTCCTGGAAGGCCCGGGTCCTCGTGCTGCTCCTCAGTGGCAAGAACTTGGCAGCAAACACTTCGCCTGTCCTTCTGTGGATCACACGCTTCACTACTCCAAATGCACCCCTAAAACACAGAGAGACAGTAGAGTTCATATCAAATCTAAGCAGAGGTAATGGCCAGGTTGGATTGTGTCTGCATGATTTACAGGTTCACCTTCCAATTTCCTCATGAACATCATAGACAGAGAATAATTTCCTCCTCCTCCCCAGCTCCACTTCTCTCTCCTGAGACTCCAGTAAACCTACGGACAAACCACAACAACAAATAAAATTGACATATTGACACACACATTTATGCCCAAGGTACCATGATCATATGATTTATTAATTTAGCGATCAAGTTTTGCCTTGACATTTTTGTAAGACAAACACTGAACTTTGAAGCGCATTTAGCCAAGGTAATAAGCAGTGCAAATTAATCATACTGATATCTCACCTTCCTCCACTGTCAGCTGGGCCTGACATGAGGCATGTCCAGAGTCATTGTAGGAGAAGCAGGTGTATATGCCACTGTCCTCACCCTCTGGGCACAAAATGGTCACTGCACAGCGGGCGCCATGCTGTACGATCTCTACATTCTCACTGGCAGAAAGTTCCTCCCCATCCTTCAATCACAGAATCAAGAGTTATGCTCTAATGAGGCTAGCAGCAAGGCTTAACACTCAGTCTCTTTGATACACACAGCTCTTACCTTGTACCACTGTATGTATGGGGTGGGCCTTCCCGTGATGATGGCAGTGAAGGTAGCTGATTGGCCAGGCTCCACACATAGGTCCTCAGTGGGCACCTGGATGGAGGGAGGAGCTGGACAGGCAATGAGATCACTTAGCGATCATCTGAAGTATGACAACAGCCATCCTCTTATGTTTAAGAGACAAGAGTACCATCTAGAATTTCCTGCATCGGCTCTGAGATGTAGAGCTCTTCCTCCTCTTCCTCAGGGTAGTACAGAGGCTCCTGCACCGCCTGCCTCATGGATTTAGTGGGAGCAGCAGCCTCCTCAGGGCTACATTCAGTTCTGGAGAGAAAAATAAGATAGACAGGAAGATCATTTAAAAATATTTTTGGTCAGGGCAGGATAAATTTTTGTATGGACTTGCCACACTAGCTTGTGGATTCCAAAGACTACCTGACATTTTCACTATTTTATCATGTTTTTTTTTTGTAGTTAAAATCTGACCTCCCAGTGACACATAGTACCTGGCATAGAGGCTAGTAATCAGTTATAACTCTCTTCTCTATTCATAAAATTAAACAGTTGAGCTAATTTCTACATGATGGTATCCCAAAATCTGTTGAACTCACTGTTCAGTGGGGCTGATGTCTGTCTGTAACCATTTCTTCACAAGAGCATTGGACCAACCCTCTGAGTCAGCATCTAGGAAAACCAAAATGCCACTTAGACAGAGTATAAAGGATAAGAGACTTAAGTATATCTCTTTTTCAACATAGTTAAAAGAATTTTCGCTTTGCCTTACTCTGTAATTTTATGCAACTGTATCCAAATGGTTAAACAAAAAAGGAAAAGTTGAGAAAGTACATTACCTTTACAGACCAGCGATGACAATACAACATTTCTTACCTCGAGACTTGAGGGGGTAACCCCACTAACCCACCACATCAACAGGACATGGGCCCATGCCCACTCCCACAGGGGGGTGAAGGGTACACCTGCCCAGCACATGACCATCTCGTGTTGGGAGGAGTGAAGAGTTAGCTGGGCATGCGTTGGCAAGAGGAAAAAGGGGATCAATGTATGTGGAGTGGTTATTTGTTACCGTGACAATGATGACTTACATGGAAAGGTCCATGTGAGGAACCTCCGGCTTTGTGACTGGTAGAGGAAGGTACGATGAAAAACAGGCAGGTTATGGAGAATGAATGGACCAAAATGGCCGGCTGGTGTCCAAAAGCCAAAGGAAAAACTATATACAATATTTATGTGTGACAACGTTAACAGTACTAAGCTTAACAGAGGTAAAACATATCTACAAGATCTCATAACCTGTTTTATCATACTGCACAAATTATATAAAAATGAGAACGATGAGTGAGTGTTGTTGCTGGTGTAAAACTGGATATTTGCTAATGTGTGTGGATAGAAAATAATCACAATTTATAGTTGTCTAGTATTAGTTACTGTCTTTATATGTCGGTCACTGTTGTTAGTTATGGCACCTCATTGGCTGGACTGACTTTTGGACCACCAAATCAATCTAATGGAGATAAATGGCCTAGTCCGTTCCAATCCATCCCCTCTCTGGAAATTGGAAACATGATGAAAAATACAAAAACATTCAATACAATAAATGTATCAATGTCTTTTCATGGGTGTGGATGTTGGGAAGTACAGTATGGTATCTATGTTGAATGGTGCACTAGTTGGAAGTATTGATGGTGAGTGCATGTAAAATGGAAAAAAAAGAAAAAGTGAGTAAAATCTTGAGATGAGGTAACACAAACTTGAAGGAATAAAGAATGGCGATGGTTGAGGGTGGAAACTGAGGTGAATTGTTGCAATGTGTTGTACAGTGAAGTGATGTGATATGAAGTAAAAAAGGGTGATGTGAAGTGGACTGAAGTGAAACTGAACAATGGCATGTGCTTCCTTAATCCCTTCTCAAAAGATGCTGGACTAACTTAGAGTGTGGAACATCCATAAAAAAATCCTTTCATGGGTTTCCATCCTCTGAGGAACATATTTACCTGGAGTGGCTGGAGCTGCCCTACCTGTTGGAGACAAGTCCTGTGGTTGGTCATTCTCGATGTCAGTCGACGGTACGTAGGCGGGGCACAGCCCGGCCTTGCACTTGACACAGCCCAGCTCATTCCAAAGCTTAAAAAGAACAAAATATTTTCTGCTATAAATGGAGAATGGAAGCATCAACAAAACAGGCTTGGTCGGAGTGCTTAAAGACTGAAGACACTGAACCTGGTAAGAAAAAATGTTGCACATCCAAAAATAACAGTTTGGCTGACATTTAACTGGAATTTTGTGTGTGCCAATAAAATTTAAGCTAAATTTAAGTACTCCAGATTACTTTTATTTTGGATGTACTACCTTTTATCTTCTCAAAACATTTCATCATCAAATCTGATACTGATGACCTTGATCGCCTTGATACATACATTACGGGTTTTATAAATATGGGTTTCATACCTCACACTCATACTGTCCGATATCTGCCTCTGTGGGACTGGTTATTGTCAGGGACAAGATTCCACTGCGGGTGTCATTCACTATGTGGTATTTCTGCTGGTCAGTCAACTCTCTGCCATCTTTCAACCACCTGCCATACCCAAAAATGAACATGCTTGGCACACATAATGACTGAGGAAATGACATTACAGCTTCTATCGTGAAATCGTGATCGTGAGTTCCCATACCTGATTCGTGGTAGAGGAGTGGTGAGTGTGGAGCAGGTGAATTGGATATCCTCTCCTGCCATCAGGCAAGTGCTCTCCAGCCGACTCATAAATCTGGGTGGAGCTGAAGAGAAGAACAAACTTATTGCCACTTGTGCCACTACACATTGCAAAACCTTAGATTAGCAAAAAGTATTTATCTCACAATTTTTGGTAGCAATGTTATAGTGATAATAGGAGTAACTGTGGTCATGTAGGAGCAGTAGCAGTAGCAGTAGTAATGCATCCAGCCTTAATGCATCCACAGACTCACCCTCCACCACAACCTTGGCCAGTGTGCTGGCATTGCCCATGGAGCTGGTAGCATAGCACACGTACTGGCCAGAGTCCTCTGCAGTCAGGCCATCCAGGATGAGACTGTAGGTGCCTGTCCGATCTGCTGTGATGATGTGGTGGGGGTCGTCCTCCAGAGGAAGACCATCTAAAAGGGGACATTATATTCTAACTATCATATTATGATTACAAATAAACCAAACATCAATGTAACTGTGTAGATGTGAAGCAGAATGTTGATAAAAAGAGCATGCAATTTGCCTGTACAAATTAAGGGGAGTGTCAAAGGTTAAAATTAGTTTGTTATAAAAACATTAACCTGAAACTTAATATAATGTTCCCTCAATATAAAAGAAAACTATCACAAATTTGCCTCTTTATTTATTTATTTATTTTTTTTTACCTTTGAGCCAGGTGACCACTGGCTTGGGAGATCCGGTGACCTTGCAGGTCAGTTTGATCGTCTGCCCGATCTTTGTGGTGCAGTCAGACAGAAGGGACTCAAACGCTGGTGGGCCTGTTGACACACACACACACACACACACACGCACACACACACACAAACACAGAAATCACAGACAAAGCATATGGTGAAAATGTTAAACACACGCCAAAAACACATTGACCCTCAATACCTGCAGGCAGAACTGACAGCTTCATTATATACAGCTAAAGGTTGGTGGTGTGCATTTCACCTCCTGCCAACATTGCAGCACTTGGACAGAAATATGAAAAGGCTTACTATTGGTGGGCAGGCTCGAACGTTGCTGAAGCTCCTTCAGGTCCTTGAGCCAGGAGAGTTTAACCAGGGTGGAGCGGCCCTGCAGTGTGTACCTCCTCACTGAGCCCCTGTGCTCATGCCACAACCCCCAGGACTTTTCATCTCCACCCACAGTCTCCTTCACCTCCATATCATTCAGCTGAGGAGTGCAGAAGTGGAGAGAAGAGGAGAATGAGAAAGAAGATGACTGGAAGTGAGTGTCATATGGTCAAGGAGAGGAATACAAACAAGCAAATATGTGAGAAGGCCCTCAGGTAATTGTCAGCACGAGAAAATATACAATGAACTGAAAAGTTGTTTTTGTTTTGCTTTTATTTAGGGTTAGGATTATGAAAGTGATCATAGGCATTACCTTCATTTTGTTCTTGAAGGTGTAGGTGTCAGTATTCATGCCAGGGTCTCTTTTCAGCTTGCACAGTATGATACAGTCCTTGAAGAGAAAGACCTGTCTCTGATGCCCTCTAGAGGCTGTCTTAATTTCTGGAGATTCCTCCCACACTGTGAAGACACCCTGGAAGGGAGAAGGCAACCAAAGTCATAATGATTCCTGGAGTGCTCATTCAGCATGTTATAGCATATTATAATATTTTGATCAAATCACACATTTACCAATGGAGAGAATGATTAAATTCCTCAACCATAAAATGAATGAGAAGCAGTGATGCTGTATTTTTATTTCATCAGAGTACATACTGTCATGCTTTGAGCATGATAACCATTCAAACAGTTTGTGTATTTTTACAGAGGCATATTGTGTTGAATCAACATTGTGGAATAAATTATAACCTGGAAAAGAGCAGATTTCAGAGTGTTACTTAGCACCAAAACTATCCATGGCAGAAAAGTCATCAGCATGTTTTAGAAACCAAAGAGGGTCAAAGGCACTCTGTTATAAGCTATTTTATATTGGCAGTTTGAAAAATTAAAACTGACTGACATGTTTAAACTTGAATGAGCCTAAGATCCTGAAGATAAAATAATTTTAAACTTCTCCTATCACAACAGACTGCCTTGTTAAAATTGCTAAACCCATTTAAACCTGTACCATACAAATCTTTTTCACCATTTATTACAACAAAAAAGATCCGATAAAAGACTATTTTGGACTGAAATAGTGTGTGTAAAAAATGGTTTGCAGGTTTTAACAATGTGATTTAAAATGGACCCAGCACCTAAACCGACATGTGAATGCACATCAGTCCCTTTTAGTTACCTGTCGGACGGGCTCTCCCAGGGCAGTGAGAGGTGCTGGGTAGTTCTCAATGAGGGAGACCTGGTGCATGTTGTCAGACCTCCAGGGTAAACAGGACACCATGGAGAAGGCATCCTCCAACAGGCAGCAGCTCTGGCCACTCTTGGCTTTGTTCTTGATTAACTCCTGCCAATGACATTTGGTTTTACAGTCAAGGCATTTACAGTATTGCTGTGTGATGAAGAATTCAAGATTCAAGATTCAAGACTGCCTTTATTGTCATTTAACATTTACATGTCAACGAAATTTGCATTGCAACCCCCGTGTTGGCTAACAGACATGTTAGCATTAGACGTATGACGTAGACGAATTGCAAGGTTAAAAAACATCACAGCATATCCACTTTCTCCTGTTACCAACCACTTTGAAATTAATGCTAAAGGTTTCACAGGCATTCATGTTAATACAGCCACGTTTGTAAAACCTGTCAGCTGACCTTAAGTAATGCCTGGTAGGTCTGAATCCTTTCCACTGGTCTCTGGAGGAAAGTGAGGACATCCATGACTACAGCCTCAGGGCTGACAGATTCTGTGGAATCCTAAGGTGTTAGGAGCAACATATCAAACAGATACAGAAGATTAGATTACTGTGTTGCTATTCAGTGCTTTCATTTCCCCATTTTTTATGTTATTTTAAATCCAAAGATATTTTTGAATACTTTGAAATACTGTTGAATAGCCTTGTCGGTGACGCAGGCCTCTGCTTGTGTTTGTCCCACCATGTAGTGAAGATACTTCTCAAAGTCCTCAGTGTGCTTGATCAGATGCACGGCCACATCATCGTCTGTCGCACACTCATTCAGACTGGGCAGGATGGACCTGGGAGGACAGTGATACAGTAATTAGATTCAGCAGTAGTTTCATTCTGATGATATATGCTGAGACATGTAAAAAAAGACAAGTTTCACACAAACAGGGCAAAACATACTCTGAGCGACAGATTACAAATTTCTCCCTATGTGTAAATGTTCAACATTATCTTGCTTCTTAAAACCAACTACAGCTGAAGATAAAGTACTAATGATCAATAAATCCATTCTTCCTAGCAGAACAGATTTTTGTGTGCTGAGTATGGATATGGACTTTAATATGGATTTGAATAAAATTAGTTATTTTAATGAAATGTAATACACAGTTTGCAGTTGGAACATTTTTGTGCTGAGAGCAGTTTCCTGTATGCATTTTTAATGCGAAATACTCCATAAAATAGAAGCAACAAAAGATATCCAAAAGCCTCTGTAAACTACCAACCATTCCGTTAATAGCATGTCACAATCAGAGACTTAACTGTGAGTTAAAATTAAATTATTGTTGTTTTTAGCAAATCAGTGCTCAGTGTACATTAGACAGTGGGTGGAAAACTAAAATAAATTGAAATAAATAAATAGAACATTTTT
The DNA here is from genome assembly GCA_900302535.1 of Neoniphon sammara. Lineage (NCBI taxonomy): Eukaryota > Metazoa > Chordata > Actinopteri > Holocentriformes > Holocentridae > Neoniphon > Neoniphon sammara. Next base: position 52,543 of record OMKZ01022052.1, on the reverse strand, counting down.
TTCATTTTTTTTGTATTGTGTTTTGTATTTTTTAAGCTCCAGCAGATATAGAAGGAAGTGCCATGATATGTCAAAATTGAGGTGCATTGTAATTACACACTGTCCATCTACTCAGTCCCTTGCATGTCATTTTACAAAATACTTCATTAAACATTATAGTAGACATTGCAGGTCTAAGACAGGTCAGATGACAACTTTAAATGAATTTCAGGAGTAATACCTTTCATGTAGATCCACAATGTCCTTGATGTTCCTGAAAATAGTCTCTTTCTGGTTAAGGACATTAATGGGGATGTTGCGGCCAGCCTCCAGATGATGCAAGAGGTGAGAGGTGAACACCCTCATTTCCTTCACAAATTCCCCTTCCCCATCAATCAAACCTTGGATCAGCTGACTAAAGAGAGAAGGAATGATTCATTCAGATTGGATGTGGTGTAGCAGTGAATTCTTTTAGAGCTCCGCTGAGCAACTTTGAAACAAGAACAAATTGTATAATAAGCAAACATCACAAAAGACAAGTAATTCAGATGTTTAAGGAAGAAGTTCAACAAAATAATCAAAACAATATAAAGTAACAGATATGAATTCAATTTTGAGAACAATGGGTGGGAAAACCCATGTTTGAGGGTGTGCTGGGTTCGGGTATCATACAATATAATACTCTCAACAGTCCTCTAGGGCACAAAAATTTGTCGCCTCTAAAGCACTAGTGCCCACTGTTTTTCAACTGTAAATAATGGCACAATGTCTGACCTCAGAGTTCTCCTGTATTCCTCTCCTGTAGATCCTATTCCATCAAGCTCCTCTTGAGGTGCTCTCATTGGTAGGAAGGTCTCCTGGTCATCAACAGCAAGAATGTTACTTTTAATTATTTGAGTTGGAGTCAGAGTTAACATCAAAGCTCTGATTCGTGCATCCTACCTTTCTCTTCTTCTCCAGGTATGCCGGACAGACCCATCCCTGTCGAGCAGGGTTGGTTTTGGTGGGTTTGGTCCTAACCAACCATTTGTCAGGATGGACAGAGTCCAGGACTTCTACATACTGGCCCTCCTTCAGAACAAAACTCTCCTTATTTCCACTGTTAGGAGAGCAATCAGCCCTGGCCACGTAAATTTCAAATGTCTGAGGGAATACAAGCAATAAAACAAATATATTACATTATTTAAGGTATAAACAATTTAAGTCAGAAATGTATTTTGTCAGATTATATCATAATTAAATTGAATTTATTAAATTAGCTCAGAATAGGCCAACCAATATGAATGTGCAAATATATACAAACAAGAACAAATTACATAAAACTGTACCTCTCTTCTGTCCTCCTCTCCATCTGATTCTGATCCAGAGACAGTACTAGCTAAAGGTGTGTGGGCACGATGGTGTTTCGGAGATGGTGCCCTCATTCTACCCTCACCCCCTGGAAAATATAGAGGTGGATAGTTATACCTGATATGAAATCGAGATGAAGTAGAACAGAACAGATAATTGGTTAAAACAGCGTAATCAGGAGAAAACCTCAACAGTATGCTGACCTTTAACCTTCAAAAGTTTCTTAGGTGGTTGTGGGGCAGCTATCTGTTCTTTATCTTCCTTTGGTGGCACGTGGTCCTCGGGTATTGGAACTTCCCTGTGACAATATTAATGAATATTTGGGGTATGCAGTATGAGCGCACAAAACAAGCACTGAAATTCAAAAGCTGAGACAAATCATTTCATTTGACATCTGACCTGGGTACTTTAGAGTTGATCTCAAGAGGTTCCAAGATATCTGGGGCTGTGTCATAGTCAGAAGGACTGGACACTGTTGAAATCAGGGGTTTGATAATGAAAATGACTGCAAAAGCAAATTTAATCACTTAGTGTTGCAATTAATTTGGGAGATATAACATGTTACTTACTGGAACTGGCAGCAATGAGTGAGGATCTCCTCTCCTGCAGACTCATCTGAGTATCCTGCTCTGTTAGGTTGTAGGCTTCCCACAGAGAGACACTCACACTTTCCACATAGACGATGGTCTCATTCTCCGTGGTGGACATGTCGGCCTGTGTCTGGGTGTTGGCCTGGGCCTCAGGCTTTGGTGGGGCAGGTTGCAGAGGGGTTATGGCTGCAAGGGGTGGGTGTACCGGCTTCTGGGCTGTCGGAGCAAGCTGCTTAGGCTCCAGCACTATTACATTTCCATTATAGGAGGTCACACCAAACTTATTGATCACTTCACATGTATAGACACCACTGTCCTTCATGGTCAGGTCAGTGACCACCAGGGTGCAGACACCATTCTCTGAAGTCTCGATACGGTGCCGCTTGTCCCCAGTTATTTGCTGGCCATCTTTCAGCCAGCGCACTGTGCTGGGTTTCCCTTCTACAATACACTCTAGAGTGACTGTACCATGAAGATCAGCACTCTGATTCTTAAACACCTCTCTGAAGACAGGCCGCATGTCTTTGCGGGCTTTGTAGCCTTTGAAGGCAGCCTGGATCTTGATGGCAGCCTCTTGCATCTCTGGTTCATCCTCGATAGTGATGCCTATCTCTGGTGCAGCTTCCATGGATGGCTGTGGCTTCCGGAGTTCAAAAGGTGGAGGAGGGGTGGAGGGTTGAGTTGGCGCCCCAACAGGAGGGCTGCAAGGCTGGAATTTGCTGTGGTTCACTGTTACCTCAGTCAGAGCCTCTGAGAAGGTGTCATCTTCTGAGATGTAGCAAAGAGGAATGTCTTCTGTCATCTTTGGTTGTTCATTCTCCTTCCCCATTTGCTCAACCGCCAGTTTGGTCTTCTGATCCACTTCCAGTTCTTTTCGCATTGGTTTAACTGGCTGTTTGACTGGTTGCATGGTCTCTGCATCCTTCTCAATAGCCTTCACAGGTTGCTTCATTTTCTTAGTCATCTCCATGTCCCTTGTTTCTAACAGTTTCCTCTCAGTTTTTGGTTTCTCTTCAAGCTCTTTCTCCACAGGCTTTACTGGCTGTTTCATTGGTTGATCTACTTCAGTCTTTTTTACTATAGATCTTGCCAGCTGTTTCTCATCTTGATCTGTCTCGCTGTCCCTTGATAACCGTTTCTCCATCGCCCCCTTTGCCTTGCCTTTTGTCCTCATGGGCGGCTTTGGTGGGGCAAGTTCAGCCTCTTTTTCTGAGGGCTTCTCTGGCTGTTCTATGGACTCTTTCTCCAGCAGTCCAGACATCTTCTTTTTCTCTGTCTCTATGGACATTTGCTGCTGTTTCACATGCTCTTTCTCTTTCTGGTCTTCTTCAGCATCATTCATCACTGACTGCTTGGTCCCAGTTTCATGTAGGATAAACTTAAGTGACTGTTTTCCCTCTGTTGCCTTCCCTTTAGTTCTTACGGGTGGTTTCAGTGGTTTCTCCTCTGTTTTGTCTACCTCACTTTCCTTTTCTAAAGACTTCACTTCTTCTTCCTTCATTGTTTCTTTCCCTGCAGACCTCACCTGTCTCATGGGCGGCTTCACTTGTTCAATTTCTCTATCATTCTCTCTATCTTTCCACAGGGGTGTTTCTGGTTGTTTCACCTTGTCAACGTCACTTATTTTCTCCAAAGTCTTTGTTGGTAGTTCTGTTTTCTGGTCAACTTCAATCTCTTTCTCCAGACAACTTAATGGCTGTTTCGGCTCAAATGCAGTCTCCTCCAGAGGCCTTTCTGGCTGTTCCACCTTCTGGTCAACTTCAAGTGATTTCCCAGAATACCTTATTTGCTGTCTCCTCTTCTGCTCAACTTCATTTTTCTTTTCTGGAAGGATTACTGTCTGGCTCACCTTCCAGTCAACCTCATTCTCTGTCTCCAGTGATCTTACATTTTCTTTCTCCATCCTCCTTTCTTGCTGATTCACATTCATTGAAAGTTGAATGCCTTTCTCCATAGACCTGGCTGGCTGGGTACCTCTTTCGTCATCATTAATCTCCCTGAGCATTGTCTTTATAGGTTGCTTTGACTCAAACTTTGCTTCCAAGTCTTCATCTGACCTTGTATTTGGAATTTGTGTTATATCCTGTTTCTTGGGTTCTGGAGGGGCAAGTTGAGGCTCTGGGAAACCAGGTCTGTCCGTCTCTTGAGCAGCAGTGGGTTTGGCAAGAGTCGCCTTTGCACGAGGCAATACCTTGGGAGGCTCTGTCTTGGGTGGGATAGGTTCCAGTGCTAGGCAAGAGAATGAAATCAATTATTTTGTGAGTAGAGGATTTGTAAGTGTTGCAAGTTGGACGGAAAAAGAACTTTTAATTAAGTTTGAAAACTCATGTTGTTCCTCAAAATCTGCCAAACATGTATCAAGATGTACAAACCTTTCACTGACACAGTCACAGTGGTCTCTGCTCCTCCTGCTTGACATGAGTAGCTGCCACTGTCCTCTGGTTTGAGCTCCTTTATGAGGAGCTGCAGCAGGCAGCCGTCCTGCTTTATCTCATATTTCCTGCTGGCTCTCAGTGGCAGCCTGTTCTTCCTCCATTGTACTGACACCCCGGGCTTAGACAGCTCACAGCAAAGAGAGGCTGTACCTCCCTCTTCAGCCTCCACACTCTGCAATTCTTCTTTGAAGAAGGGTGGGGTCTCTAGGAAAATCGGCACAGGAGGACAGAATTTAACATCTTTAGTGTTAACAGGAGAAGTGTTGAGAAGTGAATTTACCAGATACAGGACAAAGCGCTATATGTAAATACTTATCATGGTTGTTGTTGATTTTTTTGGCAAACATACACACTGATTGAGTGGGATTGCCATACAGAACGCAATGAGTACCAGAAAGTTTAAACAATCGCAGGTAATGTGGAAGTTAACTGATGATACTTTGAATGAATGAATGAATGAATGAAAATTTATTTCAGTCAGGTCATTTAAGATATGCAGTTTACCAGAAAATACAATTATGATGACAAAATAACCAAACCGAAAAGGCATAGGCTGAAGCAAACGCTTATTTCCGCCTACCCTTTGAGGTCTATGACTAACTTTGTGTAACTGACTGCAGTGCTGATACTCTGAATTGTTCTGAACTAGTCCAATTTGTCCTACACCTATCTAAAAGCACACACCTTTCACTGACACAGTTGCATTGGTTGTTGCGCTTCCTGCTTGACATGAGTAGCTGCCACTGTCCTCAGGTTTGAGCTCCTTGATGAGGAGCTGCAGCAGGCAGCCGTCCTGCTTCATCTCATACTTCCTATTGGCTCTCAGAGGAAGCCTGTTCTTCTTCCATTGTACTGAGACCTCAGGATTAGACAGCTTACAGTACAAGGAGGCTGTACCTCCCTCCTCAGCCTCTACACTCTGCAACTCTTCCTTGAAGAAGGGTGGGACCTCTAGCAAAATTGGTGGGAAGGTACAAAGCAGGATGTCTTTAGTGTAATGGAAACAGCGTTTGAGACATTACCAGATGTGGGCCAAACAGGACTTGGAAATATTTTTTGTGGTCTGTTTCAGTCTAATTATTTGTTGGATGGGTAAGGTTTCCTACATTGGACAATTCCTATCCAGAAAATTCAGACAATCACAGGAAGTATATTTTAGTACACATTTCTGTGATTCAGAGCTTGGTAATACTATATTTGAATAGTCCTGATCCACTCAAATTGGAAACATATGTATCTAAATGCACTCACCTTTCACCGACACAGTGGCAGCGGTCTCTGCTCCTCCTACTTGACATGAGTAGCTGCCACTGTCCTCTGGTTTGAGCTCCTTGATAAGTAGCTGGAACAGGCATCCATCCTGCTTCATCTCATACTTCTTGTTCGCTCTCAGTGGCAGCCTGTTCCTCTTCCACTGAACTGACAACCCAGGCTTAGACAGCTTACAGCAAAGAGAGGCTGTACGTCCCTCTTCAGCCTCCACGCTCTGCAACTCTTCCTTGAAGTACGGTGCGGGCTCTTAGAAAAAAAGGTTTGGAATGACAGAATTATAGATGTTTAGTATTTGAGACCTCACCAGAACATGAAAAAAACTGTATTTATAAACACTTGTTGTTGTTTTCTCTTAGCTAAATTGCATGCTGGGTGGGTGGGGTTGCCACACAGGACAACACAATGAGTACCAGAAAAATTAAACCATCAAAGGAAGGTATGTGGAAGTTTACTGATGATGCCTTGTGTGATTGACTGCAGTGCTGACACTCTGAATTGTTCTGAACTAGTCAAAGTTGCCCTACACATATCCAAATCCACACACCTTTCACTGACACAGTTGCATTGGTTGTTGCACTTCCTGCTTGACATGAGTAGCTGCCACTGTCTTCTGGTTTGAGCTCCTTGATGAGGAGCTGCAGCAGACAGCCGTCCTGCTTCATCTCATATTTCCTGCTGGCTCTCAGTGGCAGCCTGTTCTTCTTCCACTGTACAGCCACTCCAGCCTTAGACAGCTCACAGCACAGAGAGGCTGTACCTCCATCTTCAGCCTCCACACTTTTCAACTCTTCCTTAAAGAAAGGAGGGAGCTCTGGAAAAGATGGGTAGGGAGGGCAGAGTAAGATTAATTTTGTGTAACTGAAACAGTGTTGATGACATTACCAGATGTAGGCCAAATATGACTTAGAAGTAACAATTAATTTAAGTTAAATAGGTTTGAATTTATGTATGTTAGTATAGTTTTTGCCATGCACATATCCAAATGCACACACCTTTCACTGATACAGCTGCAGTGGTCTCTGCATTTTCTGCTTGACATGAGTAGATGCCACTGTCCTCTGGTTTGAGCTCCTTGATGAGGAGCTGCAGCAGGCAGCCGTCCTGCTTTATCTCATACTTCATGCTGGCTCTCAGTGGCAGCCTGTTCCTCTTCCATTGTACTGACACCCCCGGCTTAGACAGCTTACAGGAAAGAGAGGCTGTACCTCCCTCTTCAGCCTTCACACTCTGCAGTTCTTCTTTAAAGAAAGGTGGGGGTTCTGGGAAAATAGGCACGAAACAGCAGAAAAATACATCTTTAGTGCAACAAGAGCAGTGTTTGTGAATTTACCAGATCAGGACAAAGTGCTATATGTACTCACCATTTGCTTTACAGGTTGAATAGGTGGGGTTGCCAAATAGTATAACACAATGAGTGGCAGAAAGTCACAGGATCACAATCACAGGAAAACACTTGAAAATTATTTGGCTATACTTTGTGTGACCACCCACCAGCACCATCTAAATTGTCTGATACAATCAAACTTGCCATGACTCTATCCAATTGTACTCACCTTTCACTGACACAGTCGCAGTGGTCTCTGCTCCTCCTGCTTGACATGAGTAGCTGCCACTGTCTTCTGGTTTGAGCTCCTTTATGAAGAGCTGCAGCAGACAGCCGTCCTGCTTCATCTCATACTTTCTGCTGGCTCTGAGTGGCAGCCTGTTCTTCCTCCATTGTACTGGCACCCCAAGTTTAGACAGCTCACAGTACAGGGAGGCTGTGCCTCCCTCTTCAGCCTCCACACTCTGCAGCTCCTCCTGGAAGAATGGAGGGAGCTCTGGGAAAGATGGGAGGCAAATGGAGGTCAACAGGATGCTTGTGCAGTATGTTTTAGAAAACTAACTACTTTTAAAAGTATTACAATAAATTTATTATAATTAACATTCAAAGAAAATGTTAATTGTTAATGTTAATTGTTAAAGACATGCATAAAAGCTTGGAAATTCATATCTACTTCATTTTCATTAGCATCCATCAGAATGAGAACCGTCAATAGCTAACATCAGTGTACATTTTTAAACCAGCAGCACTTTCTATTTTTTTTTTTTTTTTTACCTGTTACAGTAAGTTTGACACTGCTCTGCGCATCTCCTGTATCACAGCAATATATGCCAGTGTCCAGGGGCTCTGCATCTTGAATAAGGAGAAGGTTGACTTTGCCCTCCTTACGTATTTCATATCTACCACCATTTATGAGGGGGATATGGTTGCGTCTCCAGGTGACAGGGGTGATGAGGTCAGAGGTGACGCAGGACAAGGTGGCCGTCTCTCCTTCCATGATCACAACGTCCTTAGGCTTCTCCTCAAATAAAACTAGGATATGCATCACATGCAACATTATAATACCAAATGACTATAATCCAGTTTAAAAAAAATGAATAGAATAAAGGAGATGCACCGCAGAATAAACAAATGGTAGGTATCTTGCTCACTTGAAATTAATATGCCAGATTAGAGCAGAGACAAGAAAGCCTTTGCACCCTCTTGTTGCTCATGTCTCTCCTCACCTTTAGGCTTGGGCACTACTAGCAAACGTGCCGAGGTCCTCTCCTCCCCGACCACGAATGCTACAGTGCCCGTCTCCTCAGGTGTCGTCATAGTGAGCACAAGGCAGTGCTGGCGACCCCGGCATGTCATCTGGTTCATCTCATTCTTCTGCAGAGGACTGGAGCCCAGCCACCAGACACCCTCACTCACATCCGCATGGCTCAGCTCGCACACAAACACCGCGTCCTCGCCCGCCGTCACCGTCATGTCCTGCAGCTCTGTTATAATCCGCACGCGCTCTGTGGAGGAAGAGGGAGCTAGATACGGCTGGCCTTTTAGAGAGTGCAAACTGATGTATTGCAAGAAACGGCTAATTTGGTGAGAAGTTGGTTCAATTCATTGCACACTAATTAGCTGTACAAAGGTTGTCTGCACTCAAAACCTCATTGAAATAGATCATAGCAAATGTAGTATCTATTAAAGTATCCACCTACCCCTAACAATCAGCTTGGCAGTGCTCTTTTTGCCCCTCGTGATACAGCAGTATTCTCCAGCATCCTCCAGAGCCAATTTCTTGATCTCCAGGGTGTGTGTGGCACCTCTCTTCTGAACAATGTAATGTCCTCCGTCTTTCACCAGGGTGTTGTCCTTCTTCCAACTGACGGGGACGTTAGCACTGGAGATTTCACAGGACAGTAGCATCGACTTCCCCTCCATCAGCACCTGGTTCTCCAGCTCCTTTTCAAAGAACACTGATGCTGCGGCTGGTAAAAAGGGTGAGGGAAGCATGATGTTAGTGATGATGGCATGAAATTCCACCTAAAATGACAGTGGACTATCATAACAACAGCAACACCATCTTCTCAATTAGGAAAAAATATGCACTCAGATTAAAAGGTGTACTTAAAGGTCACTGCATCAATAAAATAACAATAAAAGGTTCAGAGACTGTTATGCAGAAGAAGTTTGTTGTTTTGTTTGTCTGTTTTTTAACTTTTATTTAATCATGTAAGTCCATTAAAACTAAGAACAAATCCATGATGCATGCAAAAGGCCTCTTGATGGAGAATTGGAGGAAAGGGGACAAAAAACAGGTATGCAGTAAATAGTGCAGGCATTAGATTGATGGACGCACAAAACAGACTTGGAGACAGCACACAGCATAAGAAATAACATCAGCGACAACATGGACACCAATAAAAGCAACTGAAACGTGTTAGCACCTTATGGTAGCACCACTGGAAAAGCCACTACGTTATAAATTGGTATAAAAAGTTTTAAGTACCTCTCACGTTCACTTCAGCCGTTGTCTTCTGGTCTTCAAAGACGCAGCTATACTCCCCTACATCCTCCGGCTGGATGTTTCGAATGTGCATCTCCGCTGTCTTCCCATCCAGCTTCATCTGATACCTCCCCCCATGATGCAGCTGGTCTTCCCCCTTCCACCACTGCACAGGGACCCCGGCCTTGGAAAGCTCACAGAGGAGGGTCACGTTACCTCCTTCTCGGGCCTCCTGGTTCTTCAGACCCACCTTGAAAGTGATGGGAATAGCTGTGGATTTGGGGGAGGGAGGTGAATACCATAAAGTTCATGCATATATCATAAACATATAAATAGAACATAAAATAAGCAATTTAAACAGACGAAGTAATTTGTATAATTAAACAATAAAATCAATACAATGGAATGGAAGCATGACTGATAAAATACTTTTTCTTTAAATTACAAACAGCATTGGCTTTTTGGGAATCCCGTTCACTTCTCTTTGCGTATTTTCAAAAAATGCACAATCTAAAAATAGGGCAGATTCTTAATTCCTGATTTTGTCCTATTTCTCAGAATGGTAGTGATTTACTCAAACGAATGCAAAACAGACACAAACATGCACACATATACAGTCTTTCCTTACGTGTGATGGTGATGTTGGCTGTCGTCTTGACGTCGCCGCAGGTGCAGCTATAGAGTCCGCTGTCATCCAGCTGGGCGTTCCTGATGGTCAGCTCCATGACACTGTCTCTCTTTTTGATCTGGTACTTAAATCCATTCTTCAGCAGCTCCTCTCCTTTCTTCCACTCCACAGTGAGGCCGGGCTTAGACAGCTCGCAGGTCATCGTCACGCTGTTCTCCTCCTCGACCTGCTGGTTCCTCAACTTCAGCTTGAATGTGATGGGCAGAGCTGGGAAGAGGTGGAGGAAAACAGAAACCTCAGTCAAAATTCTTTGAACTTCATTTGTTGATGTATTAATTGAAGAAGTTGTTTAAATTAAACTTGATTATTTATTTCTTTAATTATTTTTTACTTTATTTTTTATCAATTTATTTTATTTATTTTATGCTT
>OMKZ01022052.1:16554-42028 GCA_900302535.1 Neoniphon sammara | reverse complement strand
ATGCTTAATGTTTTTATATATTTTTTTATTATTTTATTTTCTTTCTTACTTTATTTTACTTTATAGGAAATCCATGCAAATCAAAGTTCTATCAAATCTACAAGGATATTACTGAAAATTAAAGCTGCAATATGCAAAATTCTGTTGAAACTGTGTTGTTTTATGTGAGAACCTTTAGACTCAACTGACAAAAAATGTAGAATAATAATGTATTTATCAGTGAGTTGGCCAATGATATGGACCATGTAGGCTAACTATGAAATTGAGTTGAGTCTAAAAGATCCTCACTTAAATCAACCATTGAAAATTTTGCATAGTGCACCTTTAAGGCACTATCAGTATTCGTGTTAAAGTTAGTGTTATTATTAGTTATTGTGTTATTATTAGTGTTTTGTCAATTGTAGCTTCAATTTACAGTTTTGAGTAAACTGAAACTGAACTATCAAAGCCCAGTCATGATATAGGAAGGATGAAATACATGATATGAAATACAGACATAATAGAGAGGAAACATTAAAAAGTTGTCAGAAAAACACCCTGCCAGTCTTCAAAACATGTATGAGTGAATAAATGCAATTTGACAAGTTCGACTCTCAGAGGTTCTTAAGCTCTGTTAGCAGGGAATATGGGATTTCTATCTTACTTTTGATGGTGAGCTCAGCAGTTGATTGGCAGTCTTTAGTCTTGCAGGTGTATTTGCCCGCATCGCTCTCCTCCACGTTGTTGATGATGAGTTTAGTGAGACGTCCCTCCTGCTTCATCTCATATTTCTCTCCAGGCTTGAGGATGACTCTGCCTCTCCTCCAGTCCACTGGAGCTCCAGGCTTGGAGAGCTCACAGCCAAAAATTGCACTGTGGCCTTCCTTCACCACCAAATTCTCCACCTCTTGTTTAAATGTTATAGGGAGCTCTGTGAAAAAATAAAATAAAATAAAAAAAACCATAAAAAACAAGCAAAGAAAAAATACAAATTATGTGATCAATCTGGAATCATAAATAGCTCCTTCGTTCCTTTTTGATTCTGGTGTTCATCAAAATTGGAGGAAAATGGACCTTTTCTTTGAGTTATGGTGGGACATGAAGACCTTATCCTCCATCAATAAATTCTACCATGAAGAATTTGTGTATAGACCCAATTAATATATTAAAATATATTTAAAAAAATAATAGCATGGCTATAAGATTTAAATCCTTAACTTTAAGGAATAAAAAATACAGTATTTTGATAAAATTAACCATTAAACATTTTCTAAGCTATACTGTTTCCCCACAAAATTCCAAGCTTTTTTTTCATACTTTACTTCCTTGCAATTACCATTTTTAAAGCAGTACAGAATCACAGAATCACATTAAAAAAAATTATAAACATACCTCGAACTCTGATGTCAGCTGAGGTCACAACAGTGCCAACAAAACAGCTGTACTCCCCTGCGTCTGGGAGAGCTAAATTTCTGATCAGCATCTCAGCCACCCTGCCCTCTTGCTTCATCTGGTATTTGCTTCCCTCCTTCAGGAGCTTGGTGTCTTTCCTCCACTCCACTGGGACTCCTGGTTTAGAAAGCTCACAGCGCAGTGTCACACTGCCCTCCTCCACCGCCTCCTGGTTCTTCAGCTTCTGCTTGAAACTCACTGGGATAGCTGAAGAGCAATGACCACAGATATCACAAAATACCAAATCAGCTGTATAAGTTAAGCACCATTTTGTTTAACTTCCAATCATTACCATTATTATCTTTAATTATTAATTATTTATTTATTTCAAAAGATATTCCATCATTTGATGTTTTCATGATGGTGGTTGAGAGCACTGTTCAACACGTTGGTCCAAAATCTCCCATAAATGTTGTGAGATGTGAGATGTGGTGACTGAAGGCCACAGCATCTGATTTACATCATTTTCATCCTGTAAATGGGGGTGCTGTCATCCTCGAACAGACCACCCCGCTATGCTTTTCCACTCATTTATTCAGGTTTTTCCTTTAATTTCTCACCCGTCTGAAGTATAATGCTGCTCACCAGTGATGATGATGGTGGCAGTGGTTTTCAAGTCTTTGCACACACAGCTATAGACCCCGCTGTCCTCAGGCTGGCTTTTCCTGATGAAGAGCTCCAGGACGGAGCCGCTCTGCTTCATCTGGTATTTCTCTCCACTGGTCAACACACTCTCTCCTTTCTTCCACTGCACTGGGACTCCTGGTTTAGAGACCTCACAGCGGAGTGTCACTCCATTGCCCTCCTCCACCTGAACGTTTTTAAGCTCTTGGATGAATGTGATGGGCCGTTCTAGAGAGCACCAAGACATTTTCATTTAATAACTGTACTTTGTGCTACTCAATCGTTGACTGATAGTGATTCAGTCTATACCATTCAGTCTATCAGGTAGGTCTTCTCTGGAACCCAGGAAGTGATGTGTTTTACATTTCTCACAGCAGCAACAGCAGTTTGTTTGAAATAAATGGACAGAGAACTGGGTAGTTAGCATGAGCAGCAGTAGCTACAATGGCTGAACAAACAAAGAAAACAGCATCACCTACAAAAACTCAGACCTCGTCAACAAAAACCCAAGTAAAAAGATTCCCTGTTAACAGTAAAAAGATAAAACTCACCGATCACCATGACGGCTGCTGTTGTCTTTTGCTCTCCACAAATACAGGTATAATCTCCAATATCCTCCAGACTGACATCCATAATCTTCATCTCCACCTGCAGGTCTTTTTTCCTCATCTGGTACTTGTCTCCATGCTTCAGCAGCTCCTCTCCTCTCCTCCACTCCACTGAAGTGGCAGGTTTGTTCAGCTCACAGCGCAAAACCACACCGTTTCCCTCCATCACCTCCTGGTTGACCAGCTGCAACTTGAAACTGGGGGGCAAACCTGTAAGGAAAAACAAAACAGTTCATGGTACACCACCACAGCACAGAAACTCCCGTCCCTACTAGAAAAAAGTGAAATTTTACTGAAAAGCTTTATCAAGTATGGATCCTGCACTTAGAATTAATTAATATTCATGACATAAAGGATCCAAATGAGAATACTCTTAAGGCTGCTACAAGAATAAAACCTGGGACCAAATGAGGATGGATGGAGATTTAGGACAAAAACAATTACCCAGCTAATCACCTGTGCTCCAAAACAACTGCAGAGGAAAAAACTGCAAAGAAAACTAAATCCTCCAGAGATATTCTTATATAATGGGGTAATTTTGCTGGACAAAATAACCAAAACAAGTGGACTTATGTAGGGGTGAAATGGGGTACATTAAGACAGGGCAGTTTAACCTGTTGTTGTGAAATTGCACACAGGAGAGACACAAACTTTGGCTCTGATACTGTGAAATATTGCAAACTCTTTAGGATAAGTGGCCTATTTAGATTGTATCTCGGCCTATGGTTTCCTGATGGATGCACTCCAGCAGCGTCATAATGATTGGGCTCTACCATTTGTAAATGTTTTTTGGAGCCTGTTTGAATGTGTCTCTTTATGCTTGAAAGCGTGCTGTAAGTTTTAGATTTCTCAGCCTTTTACTCATTCTGATAGAAAGGTAGATAGATTGGTATGATGAGAGGTTTGGTGGTGAGCCTTTTTTTTGTTGTTGTTGTTTGTTTTGTTTAACCTGGAATGATTCTTGACTTTGTCACAGTTTGCTGGACAAATGTGCAATTAAGTAAGAATCTCCTTAGTGTATAGTCGGTGGGCTGTAGTGTGATTGTTCTATACCTCATAGAACCCTACACCCTAATATCCCTGCAAAACAAAAATGTTATGGTGAAAGTAAGTATATTAAATAATATAATATATATAATATAATATATTAAATAAATTTGATTGCTGCCAGGTCCTGTCTCTGTGTTCGTTCTGCTTACTGAAGCTCTGAGTCATGTCTAAACTTTGGTTGCTAAGGCAATCTACTCTTTCTTTCATTTAGATTTATTGGATTTGGTTTCAGGTGCTGTTTGGTGCAGAAAGGAAAACAATAAAGTTCTTGTGAACATACCTTTGTATGCTCACAAGAGAAACTGTCATGCTCATACCCTTTTTGACTAAGAAAGTTGAACAGCAGATTGCCACAATGTTATGACAATCCAGTCCAAGATGTGAGTAAATATTCTATCCCAGTGGTTCTCGACATAGTCCTCAAGTACCACCTGACCTGCAAATTTTTGTCCCAGCTCTACTCTTTTAGCCATACACTTCCATGTGATGGAAAAAAAAAGCAAGACAATTCTTTCACAGGCTACTTCCTTGAGAATTTTTGGAAAAAACAAGGACAGCTCAGCACCGAAACTCAACTAGGTTTAAGATCAACAGAATGAAAGTTTGAGTTAAACACGCTTCAACGTTGTTGAGATCTTGCAGGACAGGTTGTACGTGAGGACTGATTTGAGAACTACTGTTCGATCTCATGTTAGACCACAAGACAAATATTTTTTCTAACACAAGCTCTTTGACATAGCATCACTTAGATGAAATCGTACAAGTAAGGGATGTTTGTAATTGTAAGCCATTGCCTAAACATCCCACATGTTGATAGTCTATCTACAATAATACAATAATTTTACCCAGCACCTGAGAAGTAATGTACAGTACACAAAAAGCACTGTGACATTTAGCCATCAGACGGACATAAAACTGGGTAATTAGACATGAAACAACAATCTCCAGTCTGGTTTAGTGAAGCCACATGTGGAGCTCACACAGTATGAAAACTCAGTGGGTCTATTTTGCTTTTATTGTACTGTTTTGGAGCTGACCTCTTTCACGTCTGCGCTCAGGAGATTCTGTTGAATACATTGGGGAAAAAATTACAAGAATGCATAATTTGCAATATATCACTCATGCAATATGCTTAGCCAAGCCGCAAATCAAAGATTTCTGAATTCAATTGATCTTACCCCTGACGGTGAGCTCAGCAGTTGATTGGCAGTCTTTAGTCTTGCAGGTGTATTTGCCCGCATCACTCTCCTCCACGTTGTTGATGATGAGTTTAGTGAGACGTCCCTCCTGCTTCATCTCATATTTCTCTCCAGGCTTGAGGATGACTCTGCCTCTCCTCCAGTCCACTGGAGCTCCAGGCTTGGAGAGCTCACAAAAGAAAATCGCATTGTCCCCTTCCTTCACCACCAGACGTTGGAGCTCTCGCTTGAATGTAACAGGAAGTGCTGTTGTGGAAGTACAAGCAATATCTTTACTTACTGACTTCATTATTCACTAATCATCCCTATCCTGCTGTAATATTTCACTTCCATATGATCATTGGTTTCTTTTGTTCTGTTTTAAACTTTCTGCCAAGGTTTATAAGCTGATAAGAATGTAGGAGAAAAAGCCAGTAGAAAATGTCTAGTTTATAAAGACACCTCAAATTAATTATCTGTTGAGGATGACCCCACTGTAGAAAACTTCTGGTCAGTTCTTTGAGAGACAGCCAAACTGTAAAGAAAGCAGCCTCAACAAGCTAAAGCTGGTTGATAGTCTTTGTCATTAAGGAGACCTGGTAACTGCATTTCTGTTTCTCTCTCCTTGTGGTCACAAAAATTGGTCATCCTCTCAGCTGGTGCAGGCCTCTTCTTTTAAAATATCTGAGAGATCCTAAGACATCATGGACACCGGATGTCCATGATGTGATGTAATCTTATATCTCTGGCTGAATGTTGCTAAGAACAGTTTAGAGAGAGAAAAATATTACAGGAAGATAGCAGATTTTTCTTATGCAGTGAGTGACTGAAACAGTTAGGACACCTATTTACAAAAAACAGACTCCAAGTGAATCCAGGCTAAAGCCATGATCCCTTGTTGATTTCACCAATAAAATGGGCTTAAGTCTTAAGTTGGAGATGTGGAGGAACAGCAGGAAACCAGTCAAAGACGTTTGACAACTGAAACATGGATTGCATAAAGGGGTGCAAATCCATATTAGGAAGATGTTCCTAATATTGCATAATATCATAATAATAAGGCTCTGTATAATAATATAAGAAATGACAAGAATATGGCTCCATATCAAATTATGCCAGAGGCTGAAGGAATGTTTCTGTGAAGATGGACTAACATGTTCCTGTGAATCTTTACTCTGTGTAAACTTACGTTTCACTCTGACTTCAGCG
Organism: Neoniphon sammara; assembly: GCA_900302535.1. Lineage (NCBI taxonomy): Eukaryota > Metazoa > Chordata > Actinopteri > Holocentriformes > Holocentridae > Neoniphon > Neoniphon sammara. Next base: position 35,928 of record OMKZ01022052.1, on the reverse strand, counting down.
GTGGTCTTCTCATCTCCTGTGATGCAGCTGTACTTCCCAGCGTCTTCTGCTTGGACGTTGAGAATAACCAACTCAGCTATCTTCTCTTCTAGCTTCATCTGATACTTTCCTCGGGATACCTCCTCCGACAGCGGCTCACCCTCCCTCCGCCATTCCACAGGGACTCCCTTCTTTGAGACCTCGCAGCGTAGGGTCAAGCTGCTCCCTTCCTCGGCCTCCTGGCTCTTCAGGCTCACTTTGAATGTGGCAGGAACCGCTGATAAACCAGATGTGAGGAGATGTGATGTGTTTAAGATCACACAAACTGCCTGAAGAGCACTCATGAGCTCCAACAAAGTATTAACGGTATGTACTGTATGTTATGCAGGAGAACGCAGGTGGTTTTACCTCGCTATAGTTCACTGAACCTACCAATAACTTTGACTGTGGCCTTGGTCCTCTGCTCTCGACAGACACAGGTGTAGATGCCGCTGTCCTCTGGGAGGGCATCTCTGATGGTCAGCTCCAGCACTGAGTCCCTCTGCTTGATCTGGTACTTCTCTCCATGCTCCAGCAGATCTCCCGCGAGCCTCCACTCCACTGGGATGCCAGGTTTAGAGATCTCACACTGCAATGTGATGTTGCTCCCTTCCTCAACCTGAAGGTTCTTCAGCTTTTGTTTGAAAGTGATGGGAAGAGCTGAAAGGATATGGAGATTTGCATGGGATTTGCTCAATCAATTCAGCCAAAAGGGTTTTGAAAAGGGTGTAGTTGTGGTACCTACTTGTATCCAGTGAGTTAATGAGAATTAAATATGTCATTGATGTCCTCCAACTCAGGACTATAGTGGGCAGCTAGCAGCCTTTTGCACTACTCATACACTCAACTCTCTACTGGCTGTATAATTCTATATAGTTCTATATTTACACCTATTTATACTTTGTTTATTTGCATTCCAACTAATATGTACAGCTTTTGGTGTTCAAAATACTCAACTAAGTGCAATGCACTCTGCAATAAATATACATCTGAGTATTTTTAATGTTGCTAACACCCATATCTTCAAGAAGAGTGCTGTCACTCAGGCTCTAACTGAGTCAAAGTAGCATGTACATATTGTCAAGAAACATGATATATTTTCTCAAAAAAAAAAATGAATATTTTTCCTATTAAACACATTTATAATTTTGTCTTGCATTTGATGTAGCCTCTTTGAGCACCCATAAGAAGTTGTACATACCCAATTAATTGGCCAAAAAAAACTTATTCTGATTATGCTTCTGGTTGATGTAACTTCCTGTCCCTGTTATGAAAGCATAAACAATAAAAAAATAATTTTCTAAGTAATAGATAAACTCCTACCATTCACAGTCAGAGTTGCGGTAGTCTCAATATTCCCACAAATGCACGTGTAGATATTGCTGTCCTGTGGCGTCACATCAAGGATCCTCAGTTCAAGGAGAGTGTCTCTCTGCCGCATTTGATACTTCTCTCCGCTCCTTATGAGTTCACACCCACTCTTCCTCCACTCCACTGTGTGACCTGGTTTGGACAGCTCACAACGCAGAGTTGCACTGTTGCCCTCCTCGATTAGCACATTCCTCAGCTTCTGCTTGAAGGTGACTGGGAGAGCTGAGGAATCATGAGAAACAGTGGATTGAAACCTTTTGTATTGGTGTTAGAGTACTGTACACTTGTCTCTTTCTATTTTATTCTGTTCTAACAATCACATGTGCATAAATCCATCAACCACTGTGGTTGGTGAATGCGTAACTTAATTTCCCAGCCTTGAAAACCAGTCAAAGAAATATCCTCTCTTGTTCCCAATCAAAGAAATTCAGCAGCTCCTACCAGTGATTTTGACAGTGGCAGATGTCTTCTGGTCAGCACACACACAGCTGTAGACACCGCTGTCCTCAGGCACAGGCTTCCAGATGAGGAGCTCCAGGGTGGTCTCTCTTTTCCTTATCTGGTACTTAACCCCGTTCTTCAGCAGCATGTCTCCCTTCCTCCACTCTACTGGTATCCCAGGTTTAGAAAGCTCACAGCGCAACATGACATTGTTGCCCTCTTCTGCTTGCAGGTTTTTCAGCTGTTGTCTGAACGTAATAGGTATAGCTGGAGAGTAAGAGGTGATAATTTAACGATTACAGATAAGAACAAGGTGGAAATGGTAAAGAGATGTGCTGTACAGTATTTTCTCATAATTCTTGGCCTTTATTTGGCATTTACTGCTTAGAGAGCCAGATGAATTGAAGTTGCATCAAAACAATTAAGATAGTGTCAGTTATCAGAAATATAAAACCATGGTTAGTTGGCTTTCAAATATCCCATGAAATGGCATCTTACTTCCTTGCTTTTATGTGTTATAACAGGATGACAGGACAACAGGATGTTGAAGTCGTTACACAGGGAGAGATCATTCAAAAGTGCAAACTAATAGGATATCAATTAGGGAAAGAAATACATTTTTATTTGAAGGGATGGGGTGAGAGGCAGGATTGTTGACCAATTTGTAAAGGTTGTATTGGTTGAATATTTTATTTATGCCTGCTAGTGCAGCATGAGGTCACAATTACAGATGCACTTTTTTCTAGTAAGTCAAAGTAATATGAGTTCATTTCTTGGGACTTTAAGTAAGGCAAAATGTGCACAGAGTCCATTGTATGAGTTGGCAATGGAAAGTGATTGACAATGCTTTTACCATCAACTTGGAGGCTTGCTGTCGTACGGTGGTCTCGGCACTGACAGGTGTACTCCCCTGAGTCCTCAGGCTTCAGGGCTGCTATGGTTAGAGAGATGGTTGTCTTCCTCTGTTTCATCACATACTTGTCTCCAGACCTGAGGCTCTCGTGCCCTCTCTTCCAGTGGAATACAACCCCAGGCAGAGAGTATTCACAGGTCAGGGTCACAGTCTCCCCTTCTTTGGCCTCCACAGGCTTCAGAGGCTGGGTGAACTCTGCTGGGATGGCTGAACAAGGAAAAACAGAAGAGAAAGAACAGAAGTATACCAGGTTTTTGACCAAAAGTAAGTAGGTATGCCAATGTTAAAAATCTTTTTTTCCCTGTGGTCATCCTCCTAAGTTAGAGCCAAACCAAAAAAGATGCACAACTGTATTTGGCCATTGCAAAAGCATTGTTTACTTTTATGCTGTAAAACAACTCTAATATCAAATACTTTCATATCAAAGTATTGGTTATGTAATGTCCTGATACCTTTGTGCATCAGAGCTATGAGTATCCAGTTGTAGGCTGGTTGGCATTTTACCTGTTTTTACTATTAAAAGATCAAATCATTGTGATAAATAATATCTCTTACAACTCTCAATCATTTAAGGTAACACAAGAAGCAATAATATTAAACTAATAATACTTTCCCATTCTTACCTTTGACAGTGACAACAGCCCGGGTGGTAACAGATCCAGCGCTGCACTCATACACCCCAGCATCGCTGTTGCTGACCTCCCGTATGGTCAGCCTCGCCTCACAGCCAGAGCGGCTGGCAAAATACCTTGAGGAGTTCCACATCAGGCAGCCATCTTTATACCACAGGATGTGACATGGCTTGGAAGTCACACAGCACAACACCAAGCCGCCTCCCTCAATGGCCTCACAGTCTTCCAGTGATTTGATAATGGTGGGACGCCTCTCTGGTAACAAGAAGAGATAAAGCTAAATCAAAGCTGAATGATGTGAGATAGATAACTGTAATGGGAACATCTGATACTGAGTCACAAAACCTCACCTCTAACCAGCAGCGAGGCATAGGATCTCTTATCCCCTGCCTCAAATGAAATAGTGCCAGTGTCTTTGCGGGCCAGCTGCCTGAAAGTGAGAGTGTGGTAGCCTCCTGGTACTATCTGTATCTCATTGAGCTCATTGGTGTAGAGCAGGGTCTCATCCAAGTACCATTTGACCCCAGTATAATCGCTGGGACAGATCCGACACTTGAACATGACCGTATCACCCTCTAAACACTCAACATCCTCTAGCTCATCCATGATCAGTACCTTCTGGCCTGAGAGGCACATGGAAAAGACGGAGAGGTCAATGGTATGAATAGAATGATTACCGGTTTTTACTGTAAGCCACGATAAAATATCTGACGGTTAGTTATTTTAGTTGTCATGACAAGTGTTTTTGATTAGTGTGCTTTTAAAAAGTCTGACTGTGTGTTAGTTTGCTCTTATATGTGAATAGTAATAGGGTGCACGCACATCCAACCATTGCTTTGGGCTGATGCTGGACTGAAAATCCTTAGTAGAAGAAGTACTGAAAGAACAGTTGGAACACTGCAGGGCCAATTTGTGAACAGTTTGCACACTCGCACTGCAGTGTGCAAACCGTTCTTTCACTACTTCTTTGCTCTTACATGTACAGCACACGCTTTATTTGTTTAGATATGTTTGTGTTCTTTCAAACCTGCACTGAGGAAGTTGAAAAATGTAATTTTGGTTGCTGTTTTCTCTTATCTGCCATGTGCACAAGCGAAACTCTCATGGCCAAGGTGCTAATCATTCATAATGCATTTGATATGCTTGTGTTGCTACAATATGGCATTGGTTATTACTTTAATATATATAATAATGTTTTTTGCATTTATTCTTCATTTAAAGGCTGTAATGTATTCCAGAGTTTCCCAACCATTGAATGAGTTGTGCAGATCACTTTTGCCTTAAAAAGCTGCAAATCTTCAAAGAATTTTATCAGTCTGGGTTTCAATGGAGAGTTGTAGTGTTAAGATGATGAAAGCTTTTTAATAAGATTCCCCTCCAACCCCCCTGGTGTTACATAAAAAAAGTGTTAAAAAATAAATTAATAAAAACTGCATTACAATGCTCAGTGCTTTGTGTGCCATAGCCTCACCTTGTACAGTCAGCAATGCCCGGCTCTGCATGGTGCCAACATCACATGTGTAAACATCTGTGTCCGATTTCTCCAGACTGGTGATGGTCAGTGACAGCACCACACCCTTCTGCTTCATGACATACTTCCTACCAGGCCTCAGCTCCACCATGCCTTTCAGCCAGATCACTTTTTTGGCAGGGCGCCTGGTCTCGCACTCCAGGGTCACTTTGCCCTTCTCCTCTGCCCGTGTGTCCCCTAACTCCCGTGCAAATGTGTGCTGCAGCTCTGCAGGGGATGATAAAGTTCAGAAAACACAATCAAACTTCACAGTTAATATTGCAGTCACCAATCCATGCTGTGTAGTTGTATATTACACAGTGCACCGCACTCTGAACAGAGCAGCTCTAATTTGCACAACGGACTGCAGCACAGAACACTACATTGCATTTTTAACAGCTATTAGCTGATATCAAGACAGAATATCTAATTGGATCACAGTTTATCACACTTTTGTACTTTATCACAATTTGAAGGCCCCTCGCAGTCTCCCACCTCTGATCTCGAGCTTGGCACGGGTGGCAATGCCATTGGCCTCACAGCAGTACTCCCCAGAGTCTCTGATGGTGGCATTCTTAATTACCAAGCGCACCAAGTGCTTCTCCACACTTATTTGATACTTGGGGTTCTCCCTGATCACATGGCCATTCTTCATCCAGCGGATAGTGGCCTCTGGTTTAGTGATCTCACAGCTTAGCTCTGTGTCCTCGCCTGGCACCGCCTTGACATTCAGCATGTCCCTGAAGATATGCACTGGTTTCTCTAAGGAAGGGGGAATGCACACTGCTATTATATTCATTCTTTCACATTCACCTACATCCCAGATGCACCAAAGCTAAGATGTAGGTACTCACATGCTTTAGTAAGAAATTAAGTAAGTAAATAAGAAAGCATCTTTCAAATGGCATGTTAAATATTCAACAGATGGATACAGAGACAAACATTCCCTTGATAGACACATGTAGATTTAACAATGCTCTGATCAATAGTAGCTGCCTCTTTCATCGGAGAGAGCAAATGATTTACCTTTAACAAAGAGCATGGTCCTGCAGCTTAAGTCTTTAACTGTGAAGACCACGTCTCCAGCATCAGAGAGGATAGCTTCTCTGATGGTCATCTTGTACTTGCGGCCGTTCTTTAGCAGCTGGATACGGCTGTTGACAACGACCAGCTGGCCATTGATGGTCCAGGAAGGTTCGTCAATGAGGTCATGAGAGAGGAGACACTCAAAAGAGCAGCATTCACCCTCAAGGATGGAGGCTGTCTTCATACGGTGAACTATGGTGATGTGCAGGTCTGTGAATTCATATAGTAGCTTTATCAAACAGAACTTCTTTGCGGTACTTTCCATATCTCATATTGACATGCACCATCTATGCACCACATGTGTAAAGAGTAAAAACACACTGAAAGTCATTTAATGTGACATTTTTAGATGGAGCAAATTGAACTTGTCGTCTAATATTTTGAGTTCCATTCAAAACCGCCATATGTTTTAGGGAACAAATATTATCTGAAGTTCATCAATCATTATCTCGTTATCCCATTATATGTAGATTATGCATTGTTAAACAGGAAATTAAGTTACCTCCTACCCTTTTAAAAATAGGATCTTTTTATGAAGAAAAACCTTAACTTCACCCATCAAAATAAAAAGTTGAGTGTAAAAGCAGTAAAATGCATCCTTGCATGTTTGAACAGTACCAGGTTATAATTTTATTAGCTGTAGAAACTGACCTGGTCTTGGCTGACTCTACAGAGATTGACCAGAAGCCAAAGGGAATCTTAGGAGATAGAGTCAAATCTAACTGATGCTTAGAAAGTTACACTGTAACATTTGAAGTTTGTCTCGACAGTCACATTTTATCAAATGGAATATAGCTCATTACTAAATAAAAAAAGTTTTTTTTCTAGGTTTAGAAATCTTTCCAAATTACTGACAAAATCTATCTTTGCTGGTACCCACCATGGACAGTCACTTTAGCCTTGGTCTGACTGGTTCCCAGGTCACAGGTGTACTGCCCAGCATCGTCCTTGCTCAGACAATGAATGATCAAGGCCATGGACTTCCCATAGTGGAGCAGCTCATGTCGGTCACTGGGGGTCAGGACCATGCCATCCTTCCTCCAAATGGGAGTTACTCTCTCCTTGGATGCTTCACACTGCAGGCAGATGTCCCCTTGTTCTTCTCCTACAGCATCCTCCAGAGATCTCAGGAATACTGCAGGGCGCTCTGGAGGTACAGTGTAACACAATTTTAGAAATGTTTCTCACTACCAACCATCAAACAAAGACAATTTCAGCTTCATAACTATTCTAAAGCATACTGCTCAGGATCAATACAACTGACCTTTGACCTTTAAGGTGGTCGTCTCAGTAACAAGGCCTGCCTTGAAGGTAACCCTGCTCTCCTGTGGGCGCAGCTTCTTGATGGTGAGACTGTGTATTGTGCCCATGTGCTGGATCTTGTTGATGGTGTTGGAATAGAGGCGGACGTTGTTAAGGAGCCACTCAACATTGGCTACCACATAGTTGAGCTCACATGAGAATGTAGCATTGTCATCCTCCTCGATTTCCACTGGTTCAAGGTGCTTGACAAACTTCAGCATTCGCACTACAACAAAAACAGACATTGAATTATGCCAACACGCAAAATGATCATCAAATGACCCAAGATAAAGATATAAAAGAGGCAGGGAACACTAACTATCCGAATTCGCTTTGAGTCTTGGCACTCGAGCTTTGTGTTGTAAGTATTAGTGCAACACTTCACAACTCAGCTTTTCTCAAACCACTGTGAACCTCACCTTCTACCCTGACCTTTGCCGTGCTCTGTGACCCTCCAGCCATGCACCGGTACTGCCCGCCATCCATCCCTGTCAGGCCGTGTATGGTCAGCCGTGCTCGCTTCCCCTCTCTCTTCATGCTGTACTTGTTAGAGGTCTTCAGAGCCGTTCGACCTTTGAACCAATGCACCACCCTGGGAGATGGGGCAAACTCACAGCTCAGAGTCACAGAGCTGTTCTCCTTAGCCTCCACATCTTCCAAGGGGTGGGCAATCTGAAGAGGCCGCTCTGGAGGACACAGACACAACAGCCAATTACTGGGATGATACTAAAAGTTAAATGCTCATTCCCTCTACCTCTATAATAGAAAGTAAGAAGGCAGCCTGGACAAGTTGCCAGTTCAAGGCAGGGCAAAAACAGATGAACAGGCACAACATTCACACCTAGAGTGTGTGCAATTGATCCCTGATTGACTGAGCCCCATTTATCAAAAATCTCTTGTATATACATTTCTTATGAAAGCACCAATAGTTATCCCTTCCGTATTGTCACAATATCAATATTGAGGTATTCAGTCAAAGATACTGTGAAATTTGATTTTGTGAATATCGCCCAGCCCTACATCAGATTGCACTGCCAGCGATTCCCCTTCAACACTCAAAAAAGGGCTGGGTCCTCACCCTTGACAGTAAGCTGAGCAGTGGAGCGGCTCTTGCCAGCGACAAAGAGCACAGGCCCGGACATGGAGCTGTCTGTGGAGGTGAGGCAGAGGCTGTGGAGGGTGCCTTCCCGTTCGATCATCACCGTGGGGCTCGGCTCCAGTACCTCCCCATTCAGGGTCCACCTTGGGGGCCTCCCAGACTTCAGGCTGGTCTCCACTTGGAACAGAGCTGGCTGTGGCTCCATCACCTCCACCAAGCTCATCCCCCGCACTATGCTGATAGCCTGCTCTGCATTAACAGCCAGAACACACGTCACTACCACTGGCACAAGTACTGACTTGAAACATTAGATCAAAAACAACCACTACTGATATGATGTATATTGTGCCTGTTAGTAAGTTGGGGTTTGCAAGTTTTTATCTTATTAGTGTTTTTTTCTAGTTTGGTTACATGGAAATCTAGCAGATGAAGATGCTGAAAATAATATATTTATCATGGTGATTGATAGAATTCCTATGATAGTGAGCATCTCACCTTCCACCAGAAGCTGGCAAGAGGTTTTGTCATCCTCTGCATCACAGGTGTATGTGTCCTCGTCTGAAGAGCAAACGTCATCAATGGTCAGCTGCCTGTAGACATCCTGGCTGATCAGCTGGTACTTCTTACCGGGCAGCAGCTCCTTCTTGTTCTTGTACCACCTGACCTGCGCATTGGATCGTGACACTTGACACTCCAGCAGCCCCCGGTGGTGATACATGGCTATCTTGACCCTCAGAGGACGCACTATTTGGACTGGCAGCTCTGAAGGAGAAAGGAACACGCTTTTAGGCAGTGATGCACATGGGAACTGATACAGTTTCTCTGTTGGCCAACAGAGCTCAAGGACTTGAATCAGCACTGTCGCTTTGGGCACATGGGAACATTTTGTTCCAAGGAAAGCATGTAAACAGATTTTCCATCCTGTGCCTCACTTTGCTGCCAGTTGATGAGGCCAATACTCATCTACAGTCAGCACACTATCAGAAATACTCCAATATATCACCAATCTCAAGGATGAAAAAATGTGAGCTATCCTAATTTAAAGACTTGAATTTAAATGTAGGATCTGTGTTTTAAGCATATTTTATGAGACAAGTTTATTAATAACTTCTGGATTCAGGTCTGATAGAAGGTAAAGGAAGTCTGGTGGCTTACCTTGTACTGTGAGAGTTGCATAGGATGAGACCCGCTCTGCAGTGAATCTGATCTCTCCAGCATGCTCTGGTCTGACTGACTTGAAGAAAAGGGTGTGAGTTTTACCTGCAATCAAATCAAAATAAAATTAATTTATTTATCTATTTGTTTTACACTGTGTAGCACATTCACACCTGAGAGCTGCACCTGAATATTGCCAAGCCAAGCAATTAAAAAAATGACACCAAACCAGATTCAGTGTATTAATATTATAGACTAGCTTCATAAAAGCGCAAGCAGGCACATACTTACCCTGCTGTCTGATCTTGATGTTGTCCCCGGGTCGGATCCTGCAGTCGTCTCTGTACCAACGGCCATCCACATCCACCTGGTTGACCTCGCACAGGAAGTTTACGGTTTGCCGCTCCATTGTATCGACATCCTCCAGCTCCTTTACTATGTGTATGTCTCTGGCTGGCAGAGGATAACAGGTGGACACACAGAAAAAAAGACTAAACCATAACTGTGATCTCAGTCTAGGGTTATAGCAGTCAGGTCTGGCCTTGGTCAAGTCTCAAGTTCAGATTTCAGTGGTCTTGGACAGCAACTTTTCCAGGCTATTCCGGGCTGTTAAGTTATTTCCCGAAATATTATGTTTGGAGTGTGGTGGCCTCCATTTTCTATGACCTATACTTGATCAAACCAGGTTTCAGTCCTTACTCAAACTCTGCCACTATAGCCGTGTCTGTAGCTTACCTGTGACGATGAGTCTGCCCGAGGTCTGAATGCCCTTGGCCTGGAAAGAGAACAGACCAGCATCTCCCAAAGCCACCCTGGTCAGTATGAGGTTGTGTCTTTTCCCATGAGTGCTGATACGACAGTTGGGCTTAGACTTGAGCTCAGTCCCGTCCCTAGTCCACACACCCTCTATGTAGGCCAGGTTGAGGGTCACCTCAAAGGAGCAGCTCTCACACTCACACACCTCCATGTCCTCTAACCCCTTAACCACCTGCAGACGGTTCTCTGACACACGGGCACGAAAAATACACATAAACAGCGTCAGAGTCAAAAGACACTCAGTCCTACAACAGTTATCATATGGAGAGTCACAACTGTGTGTAGGGAGACCACTTACTTGCAGCCGCTACTATTCCTCCAGTTTTATTGTCTCCCATGGTTGAGCTGGTTGAGCGGCCTAACCAGTTCTTGTCAGAAAGTTCCTCCTCTCTCAGTTTCTGATGAATGTCTTTTGCTTTCCACCACTCTAATCTCTACGGTGACTGTAGGGCAAGGACTACAATATGATAAAATATAAATATATTGGGAAATGTCTCTATCTAACAGTCTGTCACAATACTTAGACCAATCTTACCAGCTTCCACTTATTTGCATAGCATGAAACTGCTGAATTATTTTCAGGAGTGTCCTCCAGATATTGTTTTGTGGATGAACAGTTGCACAGTTTATGCACTGAATGTGTTAACTGTTATCTAATTTATGCTATGAATCTGTAATGTGATTTGTTTTGAGCATGGCTAGGTTTAATGCTAGGCATGGCTAGGTTTAATAATATATTCTTAAAGTCTATCCCTACCAAAATGGCAGCTTCGGTGCTTGGAAAGGCTTTTGCCCATCAAGATGGACACACATCATGGCATTACCCTCACATTGTTGATCCCAGTTTTGGCATGCTAACCCTCTTCAGTAATGAAGAGCACAGTAATCTCTGTCACCTCGCTCGGCTGAGCTCAGCACCACCAATATAGACTCAGCTGTGATGCCACCAATATCAGGCTGAATGTACCAAAGAAGGAGGAGGAGGAGGGAGGTTAAAAAGCCAAACAACAGGCTAAAGGAGAACTGCCAATCACTGATCTGATTGATATGACATTTGAGAATATGAAACACATCTGAGAGGCTGGCTCCAACTAGCATCACAAACATGAGTTTATCTACGTCAAGGAGGATGGGCGTCCTACATCATTACCTCATCACCTTATCTGTTATTGCATCATGTGTCATACAGTGACACTGCATTTGCAAACAATTATCCACATTACTTTCAGAGGAATACAATATGATGCATGTCCAATGACATCATTTCAAGGCTAACAAAAGGACTTAATGCCTCTGACGTAAAACAATCCCACTGCAAAGAGTTGAGTAAATTCCAAACAGGTAGCCAATGAGTGAACTACATACCAATTAAGACCTTTTACTTCTATATCATATCATATCATATCATATAATACATTCTATGACTTGTGCATACAGGCTCCTAAATGAAATAAGAATTAAAGTAAACTGGTATCAATTTGAGTGGGACTCCCAATCAAACACATGTAAGTTTCCCTGGACAGAAGTGGGTTGTGAGCGTTATGAATGTAAACCCCCATACCAAGAGTCATCCTCACTTCAACCATGAATGCATCACATTAAGGTTCAAAACTTAATCTTAATTTACAATTGGTCCTTTATTATATCTTGTAGCACTGTCGTTTAATTGAAAACCAACACCATGAAATATGTGGAATGTGCTTTTAACTGCAGTATGCAACCCCGCAGCAAACAGTAATTAAAGTTGCTGAAAAAAAAGTCATAAACTGGAACGCGCACAAAATCAAAACTATGGCCAATGGGATGAAACAGGCTTTGCGCATGCGCAGGTTGAACTCACGTTGTGGGAAGTGTGTGCCTTGAAAACAATGTTAGATGTGATGTAGAAGTTGGTTTATATCGCCGTTTTCGTTGTTTAATGTTTCGCTGGTGTGGACATATTTCTGTTTTGCGCCGATGTTTCGATTGTTGTTGAAATTAAACCTAGTATTCTAACAGGAATAGCTGAAACCTGAAGTGAGCTAGCTAGCTAACTTAGCCCTCACTAGCTACAGGAGGCAGCATGGCATCTGTGGTGGAGCTCATTGCTGGAAGCTACGAACAGATTTCCTTTGGTTATCGAGTGGGCACTGAGGAAGCAGTAAGTGGGAAACTTTGACCGTCTGTTATCCGCCTGACTGTTATTTTGTGATAAATGCCATCGTTGTATTGTTTTGCACTAAAGCTATATCTACATCCACAGCCAACTGAGATTAAGGTTGAAACCCTCACTGAACTGTTGACTAGGTTCAATTATTGTTCCTACAAGGGTACAGAATTTAGTTAATCCATCTACAATGTGTTTGTGTGTAATTTCATGAACTATGAATGTAATATTTTCAATGTAACGGATGATGCAGGGTATTGAAGGTCAGGGTAGCCCCACAGAGCCAAAACATTTGATTCATCTGGTGTCATTTGGCTCAAACTGGCACAAGCCCATGTTGTGACAGTCCAGCTCCTCAGCCTCTCATGTTTCATGCAGGAATGGACAGCCAAGGCAGACTTCACTCATCACGCTCACACCGCATCCATATCAGCTGTGGCAACCAGTGAGAGATTTGTGGTCACAGGAAGCAAAGATGAGACCATACAGGTGTACGACATGAAGAAGAAAACTGAGCATGGAGCTTTGCTGCATCATGATGGTAAGAATAAGGTGTCAGATTTCTGTGGATTCAGTGTTATTTCCCACCTGGTTTAACATTAAGCCAGGCATCCATGATGGTACCACAGCACATTATAAGTGTACTCAGGAATGTGCAGATCATGTCTCAGCTTCACCAAGGTTATAGGTTTGATTCACACTGGAGCTACCAAAATGGATAATGATGGTGATGACAATGACACATGGTTGTATAAGGTGTTGGTATAAAACTTCCCACCAAATTATATCTGTTAAGTTGCATCAGATATTTCTAATTTTTCTTGCAGTGCTCAGAGCTGCAAAAGCAATTGTACATGTATCACAACGGTACACAGTTGCGTTGCTGTGATAGGCATTTTTATTGAACTAAACATTCTCAGCTTTTTAGAAGTCTTTAGGATTTCATTTTTTGAGCCGAGCTCACCCATGAAAATGGCATGATTTTTAGGGGTCTCTTGGTTCTTACCACTCCCAATCGCTTCCTTTTTTATTTTGTTTTGTTTTGTGGATGTAGAGTAGTAATTGACTGAATTATGTTAACCTTACAGACAGCTTCCTGTTGTCCATTTTCTGGGCTGCTGCATCAAGGAATGTTAAATGAATCAGTTGTTTTTCACAATTTGTCATGCTGTATAAAATCAGACAGGAGCTTGCGTTCCTCACAACTGACAAAAACTTATTTTTATTCTGCAGGCACAATCACCAGTCTTGAGTTTTATGGCAACTCTCATTTACTGAGTGGAGCGGAGGACGGCCTCATCTGTGTGTGGAGCACCAAGAAGTGGGAGTGCCTGAAATCCATCAAGGCTCACAAGTGCGTACAAAGAAAAGACCTGCAGAGGGCGCTGTGACACTTGTGTGCATGATTGTTATTGTCATGACTGTTGGTGTCATGAATGTGAGGAGCCAGAGTAACATGCTTAATCCTTTGATTTGACAGAGGCCACGTGACGTCGCTGTCTGTCCATCCATCGGGGAAACTTGCACTCTCAGTGGGGACAGACAAGACTCTGAGGTAAAACCCAGAGCTCTATGGAGAAGTCATTGTAGGCATATGATTAATTTAGCAGGCCAACAAAAATTATTCTTGCATCTTTCGTCCCTTTTAGAACATGGAATCTAATTGACGGAAGATCAGCCTTCATAAAAAACATAAAACAGAGTAAGTTGTCTTATTATTTATGAAATTTAGGTATAGATTGCAGTCTCGTAGAAATATTTGTATGTCTGAAATGACATTAACTTTTTCTTGTCACTTTTCTCAGATGCACATATTGTCAGATGGTCTCCTGATGGGGATAAATACGTGGTGGTGATCAATGACAAGGTGGACATCTACAAAATGGAGACAGCGTCACTGACAGGAACAGTCACAAACCCCAAGAGGATTTCTTCCATTAAGTTCTTAACTGTGAGTTCCTCAGGCAGACCTGCATCAAACTGTGTTTGCTGTGGTCTGTGGCTTGTTTTAACTTACACAGGTGCTAGCTTGGCAGTGTTTGCCACATACAATAACATCATCTAAATTGACTTGATGTGGTAAACTCCACCCGTCTGGTACTTGATGCAAGTTAAAACAGTTCCCAAGAATTCTTTGCAATCATTTTTTGACCCTGCTCTGGTTTCAGCACAACACACACCGCTATTGTCAACCCCCAATTGTGTAGCTGTTCCCTTATTTTCTTATTTTTTGCAGTTTATAAAATACAAACTCCTCCAACTTCTGGATGGAGGAAAATGCACCGTGATATCTCGATTAACACATTATTATCCTTTAATTTAGAGAAACACTAGCACTAATAATACTACCGGTGCGAAGTTGAGTGTACCACTCATCTCCACTATGATCTCATTAGTTCATAGTAATTATACTGAGGTACCCTAGCCAATTTAACAAGAGCATGTGGGTGATAAAAAAAATGCTGGAGCACCTTGAAAGTTTAAATATGAATTTGTATTGTAATTGTAACCCTGCTTGCTTTGCAGAACTCCATCCTGGTCGTTGCAGGAGATGATGAAACAGTGAGGTTATGTGATGTGGGAACAGAGAAGTGGCTCTGTGAGTTCCAGGCTCATGAAACCAGGTGAATCCACCATCTGTTTTTCACCTCACTGACTGAACTTAATAATGAAATTTATTGCTCAGTGTGAGGTTTTATATTGTTGGAAGCTATTCAGTATCAGAGCTGGCTCAATATCAATATCAGCTCAGTATCAGTTCTGAAACAGTGGTCTTTTCAGTACTTTAATGAAATTGTATGAAATGTATTTGTATGTCTTCTGCTTTTTTCTAAATCGAATTGGACAACCATACAAATGGAAGCTGGAATTCTCATTGCAGGCATTCAACACTATGAAACTCGGTGATACCACCTGACTGCTAAAAATCAGTTCCAAATTATCATCACAGTACAGACAGGTGTTCAAAACCCAACCAATCTGACATCTGTCTGCCTCTCAAATAAGTAAATAAAACAAATGAACATGTGATTTCAGGGTGAAAGCAGTTGACAGTTTCACTCTGGAGGACTACTGCGTGCTGGTGACCGCTTCAAACGACGGATTCATCAAAATGTGGAAACTCCATCTGAAAGAGGCATGTCTCTTTTTGTTCTTCATTTTGCATATTTACATTTACATTTAGTCATTTGACAGACACTTTTATCCAAAGCGACTTACAAGTGAGGCATAGAAACAAATCAAATGTGCAGCGATAAGGAGCCAGCTTCAGTATAAATGCCACAGCTTAGCTTCATTTAAATAGAAGTCATTTACAAACCCTTGACTAACTTGCATACACATTTACATTTTCCGTGTCAGTGAATGTTTTGAAATCATTTACTTTTTCAGTGTGATAGTCATTGTCCATTTAAATATAAATAGGTTTGCAAAGTAGAATTAGTTATTCACAGGCAATAATAGACAAAATCTAATAAGATAATTGATAAAAATGGCAGACACGGATAAAAAACAACAACAGGGAGACAGAATAAAACCACCATGAATAAAGCACATGGAGTCAAGTTGTGTAACAGCCTGACTGTAGGTGTTTTGAAAGTGTTACACAAGATGACACTCTTGTTCAGGGAGGTCTTCCCAGGGCCTAGGGGGCGCTGTTTAAAATGTAGTAATGTATCCCTGCTGTCAACCAGGAGCTGGAGTCTCCCACACTCCTTGGAGAAGTGAACACAACAGCCCGACTGACATGCCTGGCTGTGTGGAAGCCTTCGTCAGCGCAGGAGAGCACCGAGGCTTCAGCTGCAAAGGCAACAACATCTCAAGGTGGCGTGCTGCAGAAATTTGTTTTACATCATTATTATTATATACATTACAAGGATGGATATTGGCCACTGAGGAATATGTACTCCACATCCCATTTACTGTTGGTTTTGGTTGACTCCAGTTGGGTTTCCATGGTGATATTCTGTGTGTTAATGTATACAAGGATATTGGGAAAGGTGAATGAGCATACTTACAGTTTCCTCCAAATTAGTTCAGGTCATATCAGAAGAAGCAGAAAAACAGGATGACATCTTGTTGAAACAACAGCTTGGATCACGGTTAACTCACATCCAAAATAATTTCTGTTTGAGTTTTTAATCAACCATAAATGAACCACCAAAGATACTGCTCTCTTTTTATAAACAGAGTTGATGATGATGATATTAATATAAGTGATAATGTTGAACCTCATTACCCCGGACTGCTGACATCACTGGATTCCTTGCAGTGTTTGCTCTCTTCTGTTTGTGATGCCATGTGGGAGATAGTGGAGCCTGTAAAAAATCCCCACGTATTGTAATTATCACTAGGAAGCTGATAGTAGCTGCTCATATATACTGTAAATCCACAATGACGTGAATGCAGCATTAACCCCTAACTGCTCCAGTGTTGCTGCTCAGTAATCAACAGCTCCAAGTGTGAATGTATGTTACTATGTGAATGTGAAGCTTCAAAATAGCGTGCATGACCAGTTTTCTCTCTCTAGATAAATAAAAGTCACACACCTAAAGTACATGTAGCATTGTGTCCATGTAACACACTCCGTGTGTTTCTGTCTATCCACAGAACTGGCCCAGGAGCTTTCAAAGACAAAGAGAGTCAGAATTGCAACAGAAGAAGTCGTTATGGAAGATGAGAGTAAAACTAAAAAGAAGAAAAAAGACAGTGGAAAATGAAACAGAAAGCACAATAAATATGTTTTATATCCAAGGATTGTTCCTGTTTGGACTTATTTGGTCTCTACTGCAGCTGCCTCATTTAAAATGTTATGTATCTGGATTTGTTTTCTATAATGCATTTGCTTGTGCTCACCACTAGGAGGCGATAAAACAGCTTGTACAAACGACTGAATATATTTTCTTTCCTTTGTTTTTATATAACACATTTGCGGTCTCCAAGATTAGATTTAACTGCGTTGCTTTCTCATTATGGTGATGATAAAATGAAGATATTTGTTATTACATTTCTATAAAGTGAAGAGTGTGGAAGTGAAGTGTTTGGAATTTGATTGAAAGAGGCTTTTATTTTTAAATGTAGTAAAATGAACCCGGAAGTAAATCGTTTAAATACACGTTTGGAAGTAGTTGGCTGTAGCTACTGGTGAAACTTCATTTCAGGTTGAAACATACAGGTATAATTATGTTTAAATCATATTCACGATTTATTCAATGTTTTGCAGAGCAAATGTTTGATTTGTGTATCTGTTATGTTTTTATAATGTTTTTTTTAAAGCCCGAGTCTGCTGAGCTGCTAACAGGCTCTGACACTATTGTAAAACTACACTGTACGTGTCTTCCTGGATGTTTTATTCCAGGATTACACCTGAACATGACTGTGGACTGGTTTGGGTTCAGTTATGCTGCCCTGGTGTCGTTAGGAGGAATCATGGGTTATGTGAAAGCAGGTAGGGCTTTAAACTATTGAACAATATGACATTATTGTTCAGGCTTCGACCAATGTGGGTTTTTGAAAGTTGATACCAGTATTGTTTTGTACCAAGGATGGGGACATGCACAACGCAAGGGGGCATACAGTCTTAAATACATCACTGACTCTTAATGAAGAATCAATTTTCATTAACATTAAACAATTAAAGTAAAATCTACCATAAATATCGCAGTGTCCAAACTAATAGCTATTGGCGATGCACTTTGCATTTCTGAGCCAATTTTAAGGTGCCACATAAGTACATTGTTGTTGTTGTATTCTGGGAAATGTAGGAAATCATTAAAAGAAGCCGAGGTGGACTAGGCACGTTGAGGTGAAGTGAGTGCACAAAAACTCAATTACAGCACTTCACCAGAAAATAACAACTGGAAAGCACTGAACATCACAGATTAATAATATTTAACAGTGTAACAGTAGTATGCAAGGATGGATTTTTCCTTTAAATGAAATGTGCAAAGAAAGTGTAATGTCATTGTGGGTTTTATAGATTTTTATGTAGCTGTGGTCTGGAGGGAACCTCCATCATATCGTCAGTATATGACATAACTGGCTTATATGTGATACTGAATAAAAGGAAAGTATTGACATAACCCTAGGCTGTATTTCCACAGAGAAAAGGTCTACTGATTTAGGCTGCAGTTGTGACTTTTAACTGGCGGTGTCACTGTGTTTCCTCCACAGGGAGCGTCACCTCTCTGGCTGCAGGGCTGCTATTTGGAGCTCTGGCCGGAATCGGTGCTTATCTGGCATCTCGAAATCCCAAGAATGTCTGGCTTTCGCTAGGTGAGCAAGTTTAGTTTGTTGAATTTGACAGTCCGACTGCGACCTTTACAAACACTTGGCAACAACTGTGTCCCTTCACTGAGAAATGCAGGCACCTCGGGAACCCTGGCTGTCGTGATGGGAATGAGATTCCTCAACTCCTGGAAGTTCATGCCAGCCGGCCTAATGGCTTTGGCAAGGTAATACACCCTGATTACAATTTTACCTTCAATGTGACTGTTCAAGGGATAAAAAAAACAAAAAAAACAAATCAATACTATGCACCAGGTTGACTGCCAGATAAGAAAAATATTAATCTGAATTAATGAGGATCCTGCTCTTGAAAAACTGGAGACAAGAACAAATAGACATCAGACTTTTACATTCCAGCCCTGTGATAAATTGTTCTTATCTCTTTTCAGTGGACTGATGATGGGGAAGATTATCGTTGGAATGCTGAAGAGGCCACATGAATCTTGAGAAGCCATTTTTTAGTATGTCAGAATATAATTTGAATGACATGAAAAATACAGTCTTCACTCCTAGGGTTGTATACTCACAAACATTCCCTCAATTTTTCCCTTACATTATATCTACATGTAAAAAAATGCAATATAAAAATACACTGTCAGT
>OMKZ01022052.1:1249-16502 GCA_900302535.1 Neoniphon sammara | reverse complement strand
TGTGGGCTTCCCAAAAGTAACCAAGGACTACAATCAGCTTTGCCCCCATTGCAAGTAAATGGACAAAACTGACAATAGTGCTTATTCTTAGGAAGCCATGCTTTTTGTGCCTTGATAAAAAAAATGTATATATTTATACTGTATGATGCTATCAAATCTGCAACAGATTTCAGTAATAAAATAATTATTTTATTTCAATCACTAGTCAATTATTAAAAAATCATGAAAATACTGTAGACTGTAGGGATGCTGTACAACACTGGACAACAGTTGACACAATGACAGAAACTAACAAGAAACACAGCTGCACACAGAGTGTTTGCAGCATGAAACAGTTCTTCTGTGGAGTTCATCTCCTGAGAGTTCATCTCCAGAGAGTGCGGCAGGGATTTCTCCCATGAGTCACTGGGTGGACACAGCCGACTGTGCTACCGATGGCCTCCATATTTGGCGGTCCAGTCTACTCGTCCATGCACCGGCTGCACATGTGGGTTCCTGGACAAAGTATTCTTCCCTGCAGCACTGCTGCTAGATCCTGGGATTTGAGGTTTCAAAGGTTTGTTCCTCCGTCCCTCGTACTCTGGGAGGAAGAGACAGTGTGTGTGAACAGTGCATCAGCTTGATAAAATACTGTAGAGACTGATATAAAGCTTCATTTTACCTGCATTTAAGGAAGACAGTTTATTTGAGAACTTGTTCGTGGATGTCTTGATTTTAGATTCAATTCTGAGATCAGCAGCGGCTGAAAGATCAACTGCAGAGAGGAGAGACACAAAAAAGTAAGAATCACAGAAGCAAAGGCTGAAAAGCAGGAGACTGACAATGGTTAACGAGATCAGGGTTGAACAATGCATCCAAAAAATTGGATGCATTGTGACCTGAAGTGACCTTGAGCAAGGCAGCGTACCAGCTCCAGGTGGTGCTGTGCTGCAGTTTATCCTGCATCCTGACCTCATTCACTTCATACCATCAGTACATTAATTACTCCTCTGCAGTAATAATGGGCTACTCCAACCAGATTAAAAAAAAATCATGAGGATTATCTGACAATACTCATGGCTAATTCATAGCATAACTGCAGATCACATGTGATGCAATTCTTACTCAATCAGTGATTATTGCTTTGAGACCAACAGTGGGTAAGAGCTCTAAATGAACTTGAATTTAAACTTGATGACAGTGTCTACCACAGGGAAATAAAGAGCCGCCTGTATGGACTCACTAGCAGAGGTTCCTCCTATTGGTGACAAAACAATCCTCTGCCCACGTCCTCCTGTTTCATTCTTCTGGAAAGGTGACATGTACGTGGTGGTTGGGCTGAAGGTGTCGCTCATGAAGCTGTCTGAAAATAAGTGACCCATTCAGAATGTAATCCATCACAGATTAGCAGGTTAAAACTAATCAGTAACATACAAACCACATACAAACAAACCACTAAGTAAATCCAGCAAAGTACTGTTATATGATTGCCCTCAGTTACTTTTGGATTACATTAGCACTGATAATGTAACTAGTAGAACAATCTATTACACTTTAGTCTTTAATTTTAATACCTTATGATCTCTATCATACCCCTAATTTCACGTTTTTTTCTATTAATATTCTCACAAGCAAAATGTTTTTCCCTTCTAGTTTGAGCCTCAGTAATCCAACAAGTCAACTCACAAGTATCACACAAAATGTTGAAATTAATTCTAATCAGATTAGTGTAATCCTGTCACATGTATTCCATTCCTCCCCGGCCCTGCGTCCAATACGTGTTGGGAACAGACAGACAGAGAGCCAGGTGGAGACGTCACAAGTCAAGTCACAAACACCACCTCTACTCCTATGAACTGCTCTAGGTACACCTCTTGCCTTTGCAAGTGAATTTGAGAGATACCTTTGGAGAGTTCAGGATCCTTGAGGGTTTTTTCTTTTAGAGGCTGCTTATCTGTTAGTTTGGGAAGACTAATGTCTATATGAACATCACAAGACAGGAAAGGAAAAAAGAGTAAGTGGAGGAGGAATGTTTGGAGTTTGGAGCTGTGAATTGTGCACTTTGAAGCGGTTTAAAAGATGTCAAGCTTCACTGGAAAGAAGGGTGGGTTGGTAGCGGTGTGAATGAATCTGTTCCCAAGTCCAAAATGAATCTTTCAGATAAAGAAAGTGATCTTGAGCCTGATGTCAGCCTCAGTCTTGGATGGACATTTGATCGTGCCCAGGCTGCTTAATACTCCCCTGATCTCATGAATAAGGGATAAAGGGGAAGCAATATGTGCTTTTTGTGCGATGGGCAACTTATCATGAATAATACAGGTTTCCTCTTTTCATTACAATGTGATGCTTGAGCTCATTTCAAAAAACGTTGTTCCAATCAGCTACCATGAAATGGACAGGAGAAGAAGAATGAGAGCAGGAGGCAAGTTACACGGACCTTTACTTTATCTGTGTAACACTGTAAAGAGCTGCTGCAGTTACAAAACTGCATTAGCCTGCCCTGCAGTTAGTAATTAGTTTTAATTAAGTAATCTAGTAGTTAGAGGTCATTACACGGTGAGAGGGTTTAGTGATAGTACCAGTTAGTCAAAATGGAGGTGGTAAACGTTTTCCAGCTTTATAAAACTAATCATGTAAACGCCTTAAACAACTCCCTAACCTCCTTCCCATAACTATATTATTCTATCAAAAACATTTGTTTTAACCCACTTGGAGTTTTTTATTTATTATTTATTTATTTATTTATTTGAAACAATTTAGTTCATTTTGAGTTTGTAAATCATGATTTGAGTCAGTTCAATTCTGTACTTGTAGCCAGACTGCTCTTTTTGTGGGAAAAATTTGACAATATAATTACTTGGACATTATTTATCCTAAAAAAATAAAACATTATTGACACAGCTGAGAATATTCTTACCTTTATGAAGATAAAAGCCCTGCCCTCTGGTTAAGCACGAGCTGCCCCAGAGGCTTCTGCCCGCTGCCTGGCTTCGCACTGAGGAGTTGCTTTTTGGATTTACTCCTGAAAAAGACATGCAGCTCAGGACGAGAGAACTGAGCCCTGAGATTTAAATTTCTAATGCAACACATCTGATGAGACTATGCCATGCGTGACTTAGACTTAGCATCTATGTGAAAAGTAGACTTGTCATTGGAGTTATCATGTTGTTTGAATGATAAAACAGTGATTACCAACATGTTAACAGCAGTACATCTGTACCGAGATTATACAGTGACCACCAAGAGCTCCAAAACATTCAGAACAATATGTAGCAAGAACCTGTTGTGGTTTGTCTTGTCAGTTCTGTCAGTTAT
This sequence comes from Neoniphon sammara, assembly GCA_900302535.1. Lineage (NCBI taxonomy): Eukaryota > Metazoa > Chordata > Actinopteri > Holocentriformes > Holocentridae > Neoniphon > Neoniphon sammara. The sequence goes on along the minus strand of OMKZ01022052.1, from coordinate 13,208 downwards.
ACAAGTTTACATCATAATCTGTTGTCATTTCAATTTTTTAATCAAGTTCAATGCTTTTCAATTTTTGTTGCTTTTTTGTTTTTGGTTTGAGGAGAGGTGATTTAATCAGCCTCTTTTTATTTTTACATACATCTGTAATTTGTTTCTCTTCCTCCTTTTTATCATTAGATTTTGTCACAGTTTATATCGCTTTGTTTCACTATGTGACCAAAGTAAGGTAACAAAGTAAAAGAAACTTGCTTGTGGAAGAACAAGACCTCAAATGCTGACAGTGGCATTTTTTATTTTTTATGAATTGTTTTGTCAGGTGCACAAAAGATTTCACCTCCAGGGAAGGTCTAGCGGCTCAGTCTGGATGAGGATCATGCAGTCTTACCAGGCAGGTATCTGGACTGGCGGAGGTAGTGCTGCTTGGCAGACAAGGTGGTGGACTCGGCTCTGTTCAGCCCACTGACACTTGATGGCTTTGTTGACGTATTGTGTTTACTGTAGGACTTTGGCTCTGCAAATCTAAACAACAAAAAGGTGTCATTTAAGTTTTGCAAAATTGATGAAAATCCGGTTTTATTGATGTGAGGGGAGGGGCTCTCACCGATAGCTGGACCTGTCCTGTGATCTCTCCTTCAGAGAATTGATGGTGGGTTTTTTGGAGATGGAAACTCCAGCGTCTGTATCGTCAAAGTCGTCCAAGCTGTCAGCAGATTGGATGGACGTTTGGCCCCATCGTCTGCGACCACTCCTCACTCCAGCGACGCTGTTCTCTGTTCCTGAGGGAGTTGCTCTCTGTCATATGAGTGCAAAGATGAGTTTTTCGTCCTTGCAAATGTTTGAAAATTAATTAATATTTAGCTAATAATATTTACTCCTCTTATCTCTCTAAAATTATGGACCTTGCATGCATTTTTTGCTTACAATCAAATCCACACTAAAGCTGGGATTTATGAGAAACCAATATTGATCATGTCAATTTTCTCTAATACATCAAAAGCTAAAATTCTATCGAATTGAATGGAACAAATAAGATTTTATATGTTTTTATGCGTGCATGGGTTCAAAGAAATGACAAAGTGGTCGGAAAGGTACAAAAGGGTAGGAAACAACAGTTCTACCTAAAACACAGTCCTATTAATGAAGCCCTAACTGAGAGGCAAGTGATGACTACATCCTGCCAGCTCACCAGTGGCCTGCTCTTCACCAGGCTGAGAGGCTCAGGCTGATCCAGTGTCAGTGTGTATGGATCCATGCTGCTTTCGTCCATGTTCTCCTGTGGAAGGGGGATCTGCTGGAGAGGCTGGTGGTGAGATCTGACACAGGTCTGCAGCTCAGCCTTGGTCTTACTGGGCTCACATGAGTCCAGGTCTGCCTTACAGAGGGACAGAGGCTTAGCTTCTGCACCTGACTCTGCTGCTCTGACCCGGGCCTTTTGCTGCTCCAGGTACTTCGGAGGAGGACCCAGCACCTGGCCCACATGGAAGTATGGATACCGCAGAGCCTGGAAAATACACACAATGTAAACCGAAGAAGAACAATATCATTAGATAAATATTTAACAAGTTGCAGACTTTCATTTTCCCTTTATTTGATGCTTGCAGCAAGATATTAAACACAACAATTACTTGGCTTGTACCAATAGCCAATAATATTGAATATTGCAATATTTGTGGTCATATGCGACATTTTATTTTGTTTTAGATTAAATTGTAGGCATTTCTGTTTTATTGGACAGTGACAGTAAAGAGAGACAGAATAGAGATGGGATAAAAGAACGAAGTTTGTAAAAAGTAAAAAAAAAACAACAACAAAAAAAACAAGTTTGTTAAATTGTTGGCAGCTAGTGGCAAGTTACTTATATAACAGTTGAGCATAGGTACAGAGTAAAAGTAAGTGTGCATAGGTAATTCTGATTACACACAACAGTTTTGATTATTGTGCAATCATGCACAAGACATTTAGTTGAAGTTAGAAAAAACATTAATCAAATAAATGTTTTTTACATTAGTAAATATTGAAAAAATTATAAAATGTAAAAATATGATATTAATCATTTGATAATAATTCGCAATATTCTGAAAATATTGTGATATTAAGTCTATCGAAAAGACTGAAAAATATTTTAACAAGGAGTACTGCCAGGAGTGTATGGCCTTCTCCTTTTTCATGAGCTGCTATGAGCCCAATTAATTAGGATGTGCTTCTGTCTCATACCTTGCACAGGTAAACGGGTGTGCATTGGCTCAGTACAGGTCAGTGGTGTTAACACTGCCAGGCTAAGGTAATTGATTCCCACTTGGGCCATACATGCTAAAAATAGAGGCACTCGTGACACTTAAAGGTGCTTTGGATAAAAGCATTCAGCAAATGGCTCAAGTTACTTTACGTTACAAATACTGTCACCATGCTCAGCTTTAGGCTGCTGTCTTTATTCACATCGTTGTTGTCAGTGTTTCCTGTTTCATAGTGTACGCTTTCGCATTTACCTCCAACTAATATATGTTTAAATTTAATAGGTTCAAATGTACCTGAACGGCTGTTGGCCTTTTGTCAGGGTCCCACTGCAGCATGTCTGTCATCAGAGTGATCGCTTCGTTGCTGGCGTTGGGGATCAGGGATCTGAGGCTGGTGGGGACACACTTGGGAAAGCGGAAGTTCATTGAGGCAGCCAGGTTGTAGCCCTCAGGCCAGTCTGACTAACAAGTGAGAAACATGAGAAAAAAACTAATGAATAATCTGGGTACATGTGTGCATGCTTTTGTGTGTCTACATGCATGCATGAAAGCATCAAATACATACAAAATGTTAACGTCTGTTTCGATCACTAACCTTCTTCAGTGTTCCCAGCACTTGACAGATCTTGAAAATCTCGTCCACCTCACTATTGCCGGGGAACAGCGGTCTGAGTGTGTAGAGCTCAGCCATGATGCAGCCCACAGCCCAGATGTCGATGGGCGAGCTGTAGGAGCTGGACTTGAGCAGAACCTCAGGGGCTCGGTACCTGGCCAGGAGGTCACAGATCATTTAACTAACTAATAACAAGCTGGGCAAAATATAAAAATCAACACTATTCACCAGCCAAATACAAGATCATCTGGCTGTGACGGCATCAGCCCTACCAGTCAGTCAGCCTGACAGGTGATAAAACATCATTTGGTGGTCATATTCTTTTTGGAAAATCTAGTTGATTGGTAAAGTAGTGAAGGTAGCAGGTGAACTGCAGTGAATTCACCCACTTGCAGATCCAAAAAGTTTTGGTATTGCCTCGCTACTGACCAGCCAACAGCATTGTATTTCAGGTGATAAACACAGTTTGTAAAGTCAGCTGTGCAGACCAACGTTTGTCATCTGCATATGTTCATCTTACCCCTATTTGTGACACTCTTGTTCATATTTTATTTTTTATATTTACAATGTATTTTCTCTCAATATTTTCTATAATTACTTGTTGTTCCACCATCATTACAGATAATTACAGTTTCATCTTGTATGATCTTATGCAGAATAAATGTTTCTGTCTTTCATTACTAGTACCGATAATTATCTTACAACAGACCTAACAGGCTGATTGTAAATAGAGAAAACATCATTTCAGTATTTTTGATTAATTGATTGAATGAATGAATACATTAATCAAATTTTTATTTTTGTGTTCCACTACACAGTTGGTCCTTCTCAGATCAGACGACATGAATATAACTCTGTCAATAAAGAGACAAACACTGAATAAATTGTCAAATGAGCGCCATTTTACAGTATAAATCAGCCTTTTGACCCCTTATAATCCTAACATGATTCTCCACCGTCTAATTGGTGTGCCTTGCTCTCCGTCTCCTGCAGGGATTTACCTTCTCCTTGTCAGGATCAATTTAATCTAAGACTTTATGCCTCTGCTTAAGGCACATGCTCTGTGACATTACCTCAGGTTTTCCTGTAAGTCAAAAGTTCACTTCAGCCCTGACTGCACTCGTTCAAACCCTAACTCCCATGACAAGGAGAGAGAAAGACATCAATCTGACAAAGACAACAGTCTCACCATCTTGTGGACACATAGTCAGTGTAAGGAGGCTGGGAGCGGATTTCTCTGGCCAGGCCAAAATCAGCGATCTTCACCAGCTCTGGACCCATGCAGAGCAAGTTCTCTGGTTTCATATCACGATGGAAATAACCTGCAAAAGAAAAAAACAACAGGCCAAATAACAATATACTGCTGCTGACATTTGTCTGTCTTTGCATTCTTCTCAGAAACAAAATCATTTTGCCTCTGAAAATACAGTGTGTTCTCTGTAATGTTATGCAGCTGTGATGCTTTAGATGATATTTTTAATTTTGTCCCATATCTGTCACTTTGTGGGTCCAAGTTATATTTCAAGTTGAAGCTCTAATGGTCTAAATGTTTTGATCTTCATATAATCATTACTTGTAAAACATCTGGACTATGCTTATTTTAGTTGTAGCTAATAGTAATTATTATGTTTATTTTAATTTCACATTTTTCTTGCGGCAGTAAATTCTTGCTGTGGTTGTGCACCACTGCTAAATGAATACAGAGGAAAAACTGGACTACTACTACTACTACTACTACTACTACTACTACTACTACTACTACTACTACTACTACTACTACTACCAATAATAATAATGATAAGCTGGAAACTGTTGTACTGTTCTCTCAACATTACAATTAGTACATTACAATTTTCTACATTATTTGTTTACATTTTTAATCTCAAACGCAGTTAAAACATCTCATTAATAAAAAAGATGCTTTAACCTGCCACAGCACTGTCAAGCCAAACCAGAGTGACAGGAAGGAAACAAAGAGGAGGGGGAGAGTCTCTTACCGTGTTTATGTACAAACACTAAGCCAGACAAAACTTGGAACAGAATGTTCCTTATTTCGTTTTCAGAAAACATCTTTTCTTCCCTGGCAGCGGCAAAACGATAACAGACAAAAGAGAGAAAGAGAAAAGAAAGAAAGAAAGAAAGAAAGGATAAAGTAAAACTGTATGGAAAAAAACATGCATGGTCCAAATGGGAGTGACACCAATGCCTAAATAACACTTGATTTTTTCATGAGAGGCAACTTTGGACATTTAGGCTTTGGTAGCGCTCACACCTCCTCTTCTCAGTGAGGCTCAAGAGAAAGTGAGTCATTTTTTTTACAGTGAGGAAAATCCTGCGATATCTTGTGTCTTATCAGCCATCCAGCACTCACACATGCTGTTGATTAGCATGGTTTTCTGTTCACACAATTATTAACCATTTGCACATAGATAACGCTGACAAACTGATAACATTGTTTCGTAAGAGGGCAAAGATAGCAGACTCAGTTTCTCTTAAGTCCACACTGAAAGGCCCTGCACAAAAAAATCACCTACCATGCTTATGAATAAAGGACAGTCCCTGTAATATCTGAAATGTCATGTTTCTGACGACTGACTCAGGGAACAACTTGTGTCTGTGAAACGAAGACCAACACATCATGGTGACTCAAGCTGACCCAAATACTTCTCACGTTCACAAATGGGAACAGCAGAATTAAATCAGGGAAATTATTTATCTTGATATCTAAGAAAATGGTGAAATACTGATGTGTCCTTACCTGGCTTTCATGAGCTGATAAAGGTTTTCTTTCATATACTCAAAGACAAAGTAGAGGTAGTCGTTTTCTCTGATGACTTCCTTCAGTTTCACCACGTTGGCATGGCTCAGCTTCTTCAGCGACTGATAACAAGACAATCAAAGTATGTGGGGGAGACATACAATAGAGTCATTAAGCATCAGCTCATCAGTATAGCACTAATTTGCCATCACTGCTCCTGCCTCAACATGGTGTCTGAAACTAAAATCTTGACTCACCTGCCAAGGGCTGGTACATTAAAAAAATTCTTGCCATGGAAATTTTTAGTGGCCAAAATAATTTACATGCATCTTTCATTAAATATGTGACACCACCTATGTTAAATTCTATTTCATGTGTATAATTAGGCAGTGTTCATTTCAGTGTCATCAGTGTTAATTTAAAACTTGCTCACTCACTCACACAGTGGATCTAGTTTGTAATTCATTATGAAGTGCGACAAAATTCATAACAAGGGAGTGTTTTGAAGCTAATATCTGCCCTGTATATTGTCATCTGTGAGATAATAAACAGCTGAATGATGAATAAAAGCCAGACTTGGGCAACTCAGTGACACACAACGCAAAGTTTAGACTCCTGCACAGGGTGGATTCAGACTACGGCCCAAGTAAGGTCCCGAAAAAGAATCTAAATTAACCAGAGACCTGCTGGAATTCAGTGTAACCCCATAGCACAGAAAAAAAAAAAACACACAGAAGGAGAAGACATCAGGGAGACAACTGCCCGTGGTTGGAGCTATAGACCATGGAGCTCTTCAGCCATTGCACCAAATATCAACCCCAACTCGTCAGTGGTCCTTTATGGGCAGCAAAGTCAACCACAGAGGCAGGTTAATGCAGCTTCAGCTTGTCTTGGATGCTACTTTTCTCTCTTTCGGCTCATAAAGGAGCCGACTGATTGGCTGCCTCTGCACCCTGATAACCACTGAACCCACTCTCTCTGACCTCTACCTAAAAATCTTTCAAACTCCAACTAACTGCACCCTGAAGCACTGACACCTTCCACTATCCATCATTTCTACCCCTCAATACCGCCACATTTTTCTAATAAACTTCCCTCTGGGGCTTGTTAGCACTGTGCTGTCTGGTTGTGTTGCCTAACTGGAGTTTTCCCAACACTACACCATGTGCTCTCACCATCAATCAATATGTGTTTGTGTTACATCAATCATCACAAAAACCATTACATTTTTTAAATAATCACATATACTGTACACTACAACTCTAAGAAGAAAAAATAATGTTAAAAACAAAATCACTGAATATCAGTATGTCTCAGAATTGTAAGAGTGTGATCTAGAAAGATGAATCAATTGCAACACAAAAATAAATCATTATTAGCAAATATATTAGATAACAGCTTCTCCCCCAGTTATCAATAGTTTTATTGGACCTAGAATTCTTGTATGATTTGGGCTTTAATGCTGCAATAAGAGCTGAATTTTCCTGGTGGTTTGAAATGTATGATGCCAGTGACGCCTAGCTGGAGTTACTGGTAATACAGTGTGACTCAGGCTGTGGTCATCTGTTGGAATTACTCAGCGGATTAATCTTCACTGTAATGATTCTTACCTTCACCTCTCTCAGATTCATGCACTCGTTCCAAGAGTAAAACTTCCTCTTCATCCTATAGGAAAAAAAAACCAGAAATAATTTAACGTAATGTCAATGAACTACTCCTTTAATTTCACTCTTTTCACCTAAATGTCTTCCTCTTAGAAGCTGGTGGGAGAGGAGACATTGGAAAAAAAAATATCTTGGATGCAAATTTAGCCTTCATTTGTGAGTCCAGCTTTCTGTGGACTTGGCTCTGACTGCTATTTGGAAGAAGGTTTTGTATTTTGCTCTTACACTGTGATTCATCACAACTTGTGTGTGGAGAAATGTACTCACCCAAAAGAAGAATTTTGTTTAAGCAGACAGAGCAAAATGTTCAGGCTCTCAATTAAGGACGATGAGAGGGTCTCTGCCTATTTTCATCACATCAGCCCTGTTTTATTGATTGCTATGACTACTTTTGTGGGAACCAGGGATCTCTTTTGTCATCTGTCTTGTTTTCTCCTTTTTTTCTCATGTATGTATACTACTTTGAAGAGAACTTTTCAGTTACTACATGTATTGAGAACCAATGTATAAAAGCTGTAATACTCTTAACATACTTTACTGTGATTATGGGCTTTTGGCTGCACCTCAAACCTGTTGTATCATCATCATAGGAATAATCACAGTAAAGAATGCAATTTGGGGTATTTTTCACCTATAATGTAACCTAATCTTCTGTCATATCTTATCTGTATTACAGACTTCCATACTGCCTTTCCTCACTCCAGGGGCAGCACTGTGCGGTCTACTTTCACTCCTTTCACTGTCGTCAGTAGTATCACCTTGCACTATAACCTTACATTTACAAACAGTGCCTGGCAAAGCCTCTGTGCAACATTCATTATTAATTCTAGCGCATAAGACAGACTGACTCTTGAACAGCAGATCCTTAAAATAAAGTCTCTGGGAATGAAGAAGATATGGCTGGACATAAATAATAGTAAAAGTATAAAATGTTCAGCAAGAAAGTTGACAAGTAACTGGTATGCTTTACTTGACATGGCTTTCAGTCAGGGTACAAGACATTTTCTTTAGGAACAGCACCCCATGTTATGACAACCTGCATCTGAAGCCTTCAACATGAGATTCCAAAACTGATTATCTCAAAAGGGCGGTTTTCCCTGATACTAAATAGTGCAAGCAAAGGTCAAAGATTCCACTTAATGTAGAAAAATGTACACTCAAAATCTACTCTCTTAGTCTACAAGTTCATGCGAGGATTTAGTAGATGTTTGAGTTCAGCACCTCAAAGCACTGAGGGTTTAATCAGCTTATGGCTTCAAGACAAAGCAAGACTAGTGCACAGCAACCATAAAACAGTTCATCCCTGGCATGCCTTTGTGCACTAGAGGCAGGTATCAGGAAGACTAACTGCAGCGCACACTCACCTCTTGATAGCCACCAGCTCCCCAGACTCATTACTCCTGCCCATGAGTACGCTGCCATAGGTGCCGTCACCCAGCTGTTTCAGTGTGGTGTAGCGGTTCATCTTCCACAGAGGCACCGAGGCCTGCCTCTCCTGCAGCGAGGACCCTTGACAGTCCCACACAGCCCAACAGTCAGTCATCACAAGCACAAAAGCAACGTTACCTCCCTCCACAGATCAATGACTGAGCGGCCCCTCACACACTGCTCAGCCCTACTGCTGCTACCTCAACACCACAGTGAGGCTGACCACTGCCACCTCCCCCAGAAACACAGACACACTGGAATAAAACATGAGCCGTCACCTTAACCTTTCTCTATGCAAATGGTGCCTTGGACATGAAGAGTGGATATCTACCTGGCAAGGGAGTGAGGAGAACTGGAGCTATTTTGATCCTGCCTGCTGCCCTGGCTGAAGAATGTCCCACTGAGTCTCACCTATCCTAAGATAATCCTTCACGGCAGACAAAGGAAGGGCGATCCCCTGTAAGGGGAAGTGGATTAAGTTGACATCCGCTTGAGAAAGTGTGCCAGGGAACAGGCTCGCAGGGGGAAGCCAGACAAAGAGATCTTACCTTATTAAGTTCACTGAATTTGAAAATGTGACCACACTGGGGCATACTAGACACTAATACTGGATTTGTCATTCGATTAAACTGGGAGGTCTCCAAAACGGAGGAAGGAGGGCAGTGTCAGCACCAGAACCAGAACTAGAGCTTTGACATGTGTCGCAGTAACACTGTCCTCTTCTCAGGTTGGAAACTTCTCAATGTCCACTTTAATTTTGTTGCCTTTAGCCTATAGGACTCTGAAACTCTTCATCCCACCTACTCGGTGATAGGGTCTCTGGAATACATAAGGCCTAATATTGTAAGTTAATGCTATTTACAAAAAATAACATAACAACTTAATGAATAAATAAAATGCAAAGAAAAGAATAATTAATTTTCAGGTTTTACATACTCCATCATGTTGGTAGTGGGTGACTGACTGACTGATATTTGATATTGGCTCAACATATCCGCAAACCGAAATCTTGATCTAACCTTAAACAAATGCCTAAAACTTTACGTTCTCATGTCTGACACTTAGAGTATATAAAATATGTCAATGATCTTGAGTGGCCTCAGTACGTATGTCACGGCCTGTTTCTGAAAATACTGCTCATGAGCACACCTATTTTCCGTATAGTTGGTTCCAGTGGGAGCTCACTATGGCAGTGTTGCTGCCTTGCAAGTTAGACACACACACACACACACACACACACACACACACACGATACTCATCTTTGTGTTGTCAACCCTTATTTCATTCTTTCACTATGGGGCACACATAAAGCTGTGTGTCCCCTTGTCTTTAATGCCCTATTAACCTACACTTTGCATCGGGCAGGATTAGAAAGCAGACCTTGGCCGGAGTCAGACAAAACATCCCCTGTCTGCTCTATTTAAAGTTGGCTCAACTTGGAGGTAGATGGAACTTGTTGGTTAGGGTTATGTTTGTTTGTTTGTTTGTTATTTTATTTTATTACTTAATATTAAATGCACAATCGTAAGAAGCAACTCAGTACAAAGCCTCAAACTGACTGTCCTGCACCTTCTGTAAGGTTGTTGTTACTGTCTTGACAAGACTGCTGAAGCATCTCACAGTCCAAGATGCTGATGCTAAGCCTATCTGTGTTATGAAAGAGTATGTGCAGTGCAAAACCAAGCATCAAGCATCAAATGTGTAAATCTTATGATTTTATTACTAGAAGAATACCACATTCACCAATCCAAATTCCAGAAGACTAAGCCATACTTTCAGGTGCTTTCATATAAATCTTTGAATGAGTCTCTAAATGTTCAAATAATAAAAAATGTATGTCTGCGGTAAGATACAGAAAGAGCTCTTAATATAATGACTTAAAATACTGTCACTTATTTTGTGTTTATATTGGTACAGTACTGTCGGATTGTCTGAATGTTAAGAAAGTTATGGGGAAAATCAGTCTAGGTGTTATACTTGGTAGGTTATTATCTTGGTTGAATACTTCATGATTTCCACCAAAAGCGACCAAATCTTAATATGACACAAGGGATGCTCTATACAAGCAATGCTGCCCTGAGGTTAGCTACAGCAGCTAGCAACACCTAGCTAACCTTACCTGTCGGTTCAGCAGTATGGAGGAAATAGCGCGACCAAGCCTACAATTTTATCACTTTTAACATCACTTGACGCTATTGTCATTTCTTGGAAAAGGTAGCTACAACTCTGAGAAATGCATACCTACCATTTAAGACATTTCCGTGCTCAGTAGATTGTGTCGATACGGTGATCCTTCTTGTGGAAAACTGAAATGAGACGTGAAGTAGTTCTCTGTATGCAAAGGTGGCTTCCTGTCTCCTTGGCAACGCAGAGTCTCCAAATATTTGATGAAATTGTCTAAATTATGAAATAAAATAAAACGTAATTTAATTCAAAGGAAAACCCATGATTCATACACAAGAACTCAGTCCCACTTATCCATTTTGAGAGGGAAAAAAAAAGGTTTTCTGAATTTCATTCACCACCGACCTATAATGTGATCACTTTGTCAACCATCGCAGGACAGCCTACCTGTTATCACTTAAAATGTACCAAAATTTGTGTTTATGCAGTGCTATCAATCACATCTTTAAGTGTAGTAGGTGACATTTTATTCCAAAATAGAACCAGTCTTCTTCTTTTTTTTTTTTTAAATCAAAGTCTTTATTATTCATTTGTATTCATGTTTATGAATGTGTGCAAGATGCAAAATGCATCTTGCACACATAGCCTATGTAGGGTATACATTTTGCAAGGTGCATATTTAGGCTCGATAGGCCTATTAGTCATCTACCTAACACACCTGAGATATTCATAAAAGTGGCAAACTGGCAAACATAAAATCTTGCTGTAATTATATTTCCATCTTATTTTTATTTTACCTTTAAATCTTGGATATAGAAGAAGCTAGGCTCATAAACCTGCATGGATGAAAATATGAAAAATGTAAACATATCTGAAATATGTGTAAACATATTTAATATGTGTAAACATATTTCAGATACAACATTACTCAGAGCAGGCCTGATCATACTGACACTTTGACCATAGAGCAGTAACCAGTTCAAATCTCTGCAAATTAGTTTTATAATTGCACCATCTAGTGGTTCATATATTTCCTTACATCTGATTGTGTCATTGGGCCATTAATTTGCCATTACCAAGTCTAAAAAAATACTAAAACATTTTCGACCCCTGAGGAATTACAGACCAAGAACCCAGATTTGTAAAA
>OMKZ01022044.1:0-10191 GCA_900302535.1 Neoniphon sammara | reverse complement strand
ATACATCACAATGGCCAATTATGACATCATCAGGGTGTTTGACAGCTTACCCAATCAGCTAACACAAAAAGTCTCTCTCTCTCTTGTATCTATCTATCTATCTATCTATCTATCTATCTATCTATCTATCTATCTATCTCTCTATGTATCTGTCTGTCTGTCTGTCTGTCTATCTATCTATCTATCTATCTATCTATCTATATATATATGCTAGATAGATAGATAGATATAGATAAGTCAAGTTTATAAATTTACAGAGAATAAGCCTTACATTAGTTATCTTGTAACTAACATATTAGCAGTCAATCACAAAACAAAGCAAAATGATGCAAGAAAGTTTGCATCAAACTAAAACACAAGGCAAAAAACCAAACACAAGAGACAAAATAACATCTTGGTGAGAAAAGACATCAATTCCCACCATCTCATCATAGACAGTAATGCAGTGCAGGTTCGACAATTTTCTTTGAAGAGATGTGAATGAAGTGCAGTATAGTACACATCATATAAAATCAGGAAAAAAATTTGAACAGACATTGCAATGAGTCCAGAATCCAGCAGATGGCAGAAATGTGACATTTTGGATGCTAAGTGCCAGGGTAAAACAACAGCCACTAGAACAACAAACAACAGCAACAACAACAAAAACAACAACAACAACAACAACAATAACAACAACACAGTTCTGCTATTGCTGCTACCACCAGAACTGCAACTACAATACTTGTTGAAGTTGCAGATCACATTTGAAGGACATACTGACCCAAAGACTAAAACCCATTACTTGCTGAAAATTGCTGTCAAAGCTTAACAGCGGCATGGTCTATTATCTTGTTGGTCCTTTCTGTTATTAATCCTATTTTCCTGGTGCTTCACAGAGCCAGTGTGTAGGCTGACATAATAAATATTTTTATCTTCTTTTAGAAATAACCCTCTTGATCCACGCATGAGCATACAGGGTGTTTTATATCTCCCCTGAACAGCTAAACCACTTAAAAATACAATGAAATTTCCCAGATGAAATGACAAGTATTAAATTAAACTAGACTGGAGCACAATATATTCTAATCTTTCAGAGGCGGTTCTTTGGTGGACCTTCTATCTTGTGTGAAATATTTCCATCTTCTGGGGAAATGAAATCACTGCAGGTTATGAACTCTGGGAGAGAACTTTCTAATAATCACAAAGTCAGGCAGAAACCTTGTACCTCCAGTTTTTATGTTTTAATTTCAGTTGAAGGATCACATGCTCCATTCTAGGTTGCAAAAAGTTCCTGAGATACAGGACACACACATGGACACACAGGCGCAGAATTGCCTTCCGAGGTTTTCAAAGCCACCAGCAGTGACCCTCCTGCTGTCAGGTCAGAAAGCACTGAACTGTGGGTAAATCAGTGCTGTAGACCAGACCCTGAACCTCGAAGTCCCTACAGTCTTGAGAGACACGCAACTACGATGAAAAACATATAAAGTTCTGGCAGGCCAGTATAACCGGCTTTGGTTTGTAATCCCATTAACAACATAAAGGCATAAGCTCTCATTCGGCAAAACTGGACAAGCAAAATGGGACTGGGACAAGCTACTTTTGTTCCTGCTGGCACATGCTGGAAACTACTGGGATCTGTAAGCATCATTCTTCCCTCTAGATCTTTCCTTAGATGAAACAGGGTTCAACCCTCATGTTGTCAGTGGTGCTTCAAGTGATGCTCTATCACTTATCTCTTCATTCTTGACATGGACCAAGTGCATCCAAGGTAGCTGCACCAAATGAGGCACAGCTGAGGGAACCAAGCCCGCCCTCCTACTGTGTGGTCCAACTCATCCACTGTCTTTGCCTGGATACACCTCTGACACTTTTATCCCACCCACTGATTCTTAAAAAATGCATTTATTAATCAGTCATAAAATTAAAAGACCAAGGCAATAAAAAAAGGGTTCATTCAGGTTTCATTGCCAGCATACCAAGTCTAGCTACATTTGTTGCTAAGTACACATGAAAGCAGCCTTTTACGAGTAAAAATGGAGACCAAACACCACCTTCTCTAAAATTTGCCAACCTTCTTCTTCACACTTTTTTGGTTGAGCGATTTATTGACCAACTGTCAGACATCTGTGCCACAGTCATAACATGGTGTTGAAATGGCCGTTTCTGTGATCCTATGGGATATTTATAAAGTGTCCGTTTAAAACAGCTGTTCCCTGACTCCTCAGGTGTAGAATGGAGGGAAAATGTAGTAAAAGGCCTGAAAATGTCCATTGCACATGCAGAGTGATCATGTCCAACTTCAGTGTTCCTTTGATTTTGGTGACATCTTTGGTGGTGCATGGTCACAACAGTGGGAATTTTGCACCATATTTCCCAGAAATCACTTTGTAATCAGTGTTATTGGAGCTGTAACGTCTTTGTTTTGTTTTTGATTATGAAGGTTAGGTATCCGTAGGTAACTGTCTTTTCTTTGTTTGGTCAGCCGTGGTAGCTAGTGGCCATGCCAACAAAAATAAGCTATTGCTGCTGTTGTAAATGTAAAATGACTCACAAGAATTTTTCCCAGGAAGCATTTAACAATTTGTTATGCTGTGTTTAGAGCAGCAAAAGTAAGCTTTCATAAACTGGATGTGGATTGAATCACTGTTGTGTTATATCAATTTGAACAAGGAGGGGCAAAAAAAGGAATTTATTTAGATGAAAATGTCTTGGATTATTACTTTAAGATATCAGGGTATGCCTGTACATATGCCTAAGTGTAAGGGTAAACTGAACTGTAAATCATAACATTGCTTTTACCCTCTAAATGAAGTTTTCCAGTGTAGAGAACAAACAGAACAGATACAAACACTTTGAATTACACCTCTTGCCCTCGGATCCCAGTTTGGTTTAATTCCACTCCCTATCATTTTCTGGTGCCTAGATTAGAGGTTTTCAACGTATCTGACATAATGAGAGTTTCAGGCTAATGCCACCCTTCTCAATCTGAATGGCGCTGCCAAGCTGCCAGCAGGGCATCTGAGTGGGGGGGATCTAGCATTAGGCGCACCCGCGGACAGTGTAATGCCCATTTCCTTTAAGTGCCCCTCCTCCCCCAGAGAGCAGGCAGCGTACTCTGTCATCCTCCTCCAAAAGCCCCTCATTAGAAAATCTGCCAAGTAGACAAAGCTACTTGAGACTCTGCACAATAGTGACTCCCCACATGGTGAATTGAAAGAGCATAAAGGAAATCCAGGTCATGTTTTTTGGATCCTCGCTCCTTAATCCCAACCTATCCACGGACCCACCCACCCAGCTATTAGATTTTTGGTTTCATTTTTATCATGGTGACAATACTCGGGCTCCCTTTTGCCAAAACAGGCATCATCACACTGATTAAGACATTTGGTGGCAAAGAGGGCAGGACATATAAACAATCATGATGACAGACATGTGATTCAGTATAAGTTAAGATGGTGATGATGACAGTGTTGAAGGTTACACAGCGCCTACGAGGGACAGAAAGCTTCCACAATACAAACTACTCAGCACATGACGTCACCCTCCTCCATTGTTCATCGCGGTTTTCCTGCAGTCCTGGAGTGGCTCAGCTTGTTTGGCTCAGACTGAGCCTCACAAGGCTCCTCTGGCCGTGAATAAGTTCCCATGATGCCATATCCTAGTGATGCTGTCATCACTATAAAAGTCTCTTCCTGCTCAGCTCTATAGTCTTGCCATCACACCACCAGCCCCTTCCACCACAGGTCAGCTTGATTTAATCATGATGGTGGTGTGTCATGCTCAGTCCTAGTCAGACTGTGTGATGAGATATGCTTGTGAAACGGGATAAAATGTAGCATCGGCATTGGAGATTTTAGCCAAGACTATATCTGGCACCAAAAGCCCTGACCAATATGTCAGAAATAAAAGCAAACTCTTGATTTTCTGTATTTTGTGGCCCACAGAAGCCTGTATTTCTCAAATGGTGGGAAAAAGAAGGTTTTTACAACAATTATTTTGTCTTATGACCCCATGTATTGGATCAGGTTGGTACTTGGTATCAATCAATATTTAAAATTTCATACTCAGTATTTGTATCAGCACTGAAAAAATGGTATCAGTGCTAATTTTAAACCGTTATTTAACCCAAGAATATATTGGTATTAATGAACAAGAATTGGCTTATTATTGCTGTCCTCTAAAACCCTTCTAACTTGAATCTTCAGTTGAAGGATTTCATGCTCATTTATGGGGTGAGAAATTTCTTATGAAACCATTTCAAAACCCCACTAGATAAGCTCAAAAATACAGCAGGGGTCAGGTTAAAGACAAGGCTGTTTTAGTGGTTCCTTACAAAATGGCATTTGAAAGATTCAAGCATTTCAGTGGACAGCGATGTTATGCTGCTGTGCACTGAGCATCACAGCCTTCAGGCCAGTTAGGAATTAATGGCCTTGCTCAAAGTCACCTTGACACTTCAACCAGGTTTTGAATAATAGCGAACGTTGCTCCTTCACAATTTTTTTTTTCTGACATGGTAATCTTCTCTTTGACACACATGGAGCTGTTGTATCTGATGTACTCGAAGTAAGCTCCACCATAATGCATCTCAGAGCAGCTGGGGATGAAGTGCCTTGCTCAAGGTCGTGTTGACAGTCCGTGTGAAGGCAGGCGAAAGCAGAGAACAAGTCTCCATCACCTCCTCCACTCAGATTTTTGCAGCTGGTCAGTGGCTCCAAACTGGTGGCTTTCCAGTTTTAAGCTCATGTCTAACCTTTAGACGACTGCGGCTGCAAAATGCTAAACTGAGCTACATGAAGGACATTGTTACTCAGACTGAGACTGAAGAGGAGCAGCTTTCTCATAACCATTAGCATGTAATCAATGTCCCATCATGCATTATGCATGCATCATCCACTCAATCTTCAGTGGATCTGAAGAGAAAATAATCATTAAAATAGAAACCTTTTGTTTGACATATTTTATTTCAGGAGTCATCTTGTGCTGAAATGATTAATCAATCTGTCAATCAACAGACACTTAATTGATAATAATATTATATATAACTGAGCAATTGTTTTAGTCATTTTTCAAGTAAAAATACTGAACATTTGCTGGTTACAGATTCACAAGAGTGTTGCGTGGATTTTTTCTGTTTCTTGTCATTCTAAAATAAAAACTTTGTTATTTTGGCTGACTAAGGTCAGACTAAGCAAGCATTTTTTAGAGCTTATACTTGGGCTGTGGGAACTTGTGATGGGTATTTCTCAATATTTTTGACAGAAGAAAACTTTAATTGAAAAAAAAAATTGATAGATTAATCGACAATGAAAAGAATATTTACTTGAAGCCCTAGAGTCATCATCAGTTGCCCTCTAACTCCTATGAATCTAGTACTTATAGCCAGAATTTTGTTTTTTTAAGTGTGGGAAAGCCTCAGTTGCTACCTTGATATGGTGGACAACACAGAGTTACATTCATAAGTTTGATTTCTTTGTTGGCAAAGTAATGAACAGTAACCCCCAACTGGGTGCCACTGTGATTACTCTAACTCTACCAACAGAGATCCAAAATCCAAAGAAAGACAAATGCAATTTCTATTCTATTCACTTAGACATTAAACGATTAAGATTTATTTATGAGACTTCTATTTCTAAGCTAAGTGATGTTTGTGAAGCCCTGCTTGGACTCACAGTTCCTCTGTGGTCCCACTGTGTTCCTGTATGCCCACCTGTCTCTCAGTGGGTCTGTCTGCCAGCTTGTGGACATCTGTTTACTTCCTCCTCTATCAGTCGTCATGGCTGCACCCCCCCACCAACCATCACCACACCAAGCCCCTCCCCTCACAGGCGGGCCCTGTCCAGCCCTCTCTCATGTTTCCCCAAAACACCAGCTGTGAACCACTTATGCTTATCCTGCAGTCCACCTCGCTCAACCTTGTCACATCGACAGCCAGCCTGCCACTCTTTTTCTCTTTGTCACTGCAGTTTGGCTGAATGCTCTGTTTGTGTGTACAAGTTTTAGGTTATAAATTGTGTGAAGGCACAGAAAAGATGTGCGTAATATTTTATCGCCACAATAAACTAGATAAACTAGAAAGTGTGTAGGTAATTGGATGGTAAAGATATAGGCTGATGCTATTAGGCTTATGTAAGCTCATTCCTAATTCACAATTAATTTGTACTGGTCATTAGACTATAACAGGTTCAAATAAAGTTTAATCCCAATAATATTTAGAACTGAAGATGTGTATTATGTTGTTCATTTACACTTTATAGTGTTTGAAAAATTTTTAAAGTCAAATTAGACTTCAAGCTGTACAAGATGAACCTATATAAGTAGATGATTTATAATATATATGCCTATCTGCTGCCCTAGAAGCCCTGACTAATTCCTGACCTTGACACCAGCGGCAGGCTGTGTCAGAGATGGTATTTAAATTCAGAGTGTTCAGTGCTGCTCCTTTTCGATTCAGAGGTCTCACTCTTCAGACTTTCACTGAAGAGGGTTAGCCAGCTCAGCCAAGAACAGAAATTATGACTAAGCTTCACTGTCAGAATGCATGAAATCCTCACATCTAAGCTGCAAATCTTAAATATGAAATAAGATGATAAAAAATAACGATGGAGCATTTTGTTTGCAAGTCATGGTGTGAAATGGTTTAACACTACTGAAAGACAAGGACTGAAAGCAGTGAGAGCAGTTATACAGTATGTCATGTAGAATTGCTGGCCCTATAAGCATAAAAGCTCTCAAATTCTTTCAAGTAACATTTTCCTGTATCTACTGCAGGGGGGTTATTATAGAAGAAATCTGGCAACTTTGACCAGTTTCCACCAGATATAGTGATGTATTTCACATACTTTGTCAGCTCAGATCTGCATGTACTTAGTGAAATTGTTGCGTTAATAAGGTGTCTTCATAATAAATAAATAAATAAATAAATAAATAAATAAAATAATATGTATTAGAAAGTAGGAGAAAGGGGTAATTGTGTGGCATTTTGGGAATGACATACAATGCTAAATGTTAAATTATTTTTTGTTATCAGAATATTTGCCCTTTTGTTTCTCTCTAGACGACACATTTGGTCAAAAAGAGTAGATAAAGGTAGTAAGTAATGCCCAACTGTTATCAAATGATTTGGTTTAAAAGACTTGTGTGCAACACTGTATGTATAGGGGCTTCCTTTTACCATTGCAGGTGAAGGACATTTTCACCACCAAATCGACCCCAAAAATATTTTAAAAGGCTTATTTTCTTTCAGACCTGCTTCCAAAATTCAGCAAGTTACTCTTTTTAAAAGCAAGCTGCACTGACAGTGACTTCTTTCCTTCAGCTGACTTCTTAATCAAATATAACAACATCTGACATGTACAGTATGATAATGATTATACGGCAACACCAAAGCATTTTATAGCTGGGATTTTGCAGCAGAGCAGGGAATCGTGCAGGCCAGATTTGGAAACTAGCTCAGGGCATGTTCACTTTGGCACAAGGCATTGTGTGACACAGCACCCTGCTGAGAGCCCAATATCCAAATCTGCCCCTCTTCATATGCCCCCAACCAACTAAAGTACCCCCCGCATGGGCCCTCTCTGCTCCTTTTCCCCCTGTCAGACTACAGGCAGTGGGCAGCGGCCCTGGGGGAGCTCACCGAGGGAGGAGGTGCGGAGGAGCCACTGATCAGACTGAATTAGAGTTATGCGTGACATGCAAAGGAGAGGCTCCAGTATGTGGCAACAGCTGAGTATAAAAGTGAAGCTTTTATGCCCGAGGGGAGAGGAAGAGTCGACAAAGAGAGTGGCCTCCCGTGAAAAGAGCCAACTTTGTTCTTTTGTTCGCTCTTTAATAAAGACAACATGTTATCCCTCATTGTTATCTCATTTTAAAGGAGCGGGCTACTCACTGATGAACATGTTTGCCACGGTATAAATCATCTTTGCTGTCCTTAATCTCAGCCCTTTGTAATATCCTCATGCCTCTGGCAGTCAAAATCCCATGTGAGCGCAAGTACACACTGGACAGAGAAAAGACCTATGTCCTAAATTTCTATTTTTTATTCCTTGTGCACTAGTTTTGGAGTGGGTGTGGATGATTTGGACAGAATCTAATATCATAATATTCCTTGACCAAATACCTCGATATTGTGACAGTATATGACAAGGGATGACTTTTAGTGCTTTCATAAGATATTTACCCACAAGAGGTTTTTGACAGACTATTAATAATGTCAATATGGTGACCATGCAGGGAGACACAAATAACATAACAGCAGAACAGAAATTGCATCCCTTTAAAACCAGGAAAAGATGACATTTATGCCAGCTCACAATATCAGGATATTCAAAATCCCAAACGATATCGGGCCTTATATCATGGTATTGATATGGTATCAATACATTTCCCTATTTTGTACTGTGATACAAAGCCTAAATATAAAGTGAGTAATCCATCAAGCCAAATGTCTCATACATGCAGACTTACTTTGCCAGTTCTTCTTCTGGATCCATAAGGTTTGATGAGATTAATGTCAACAGGAGGCTTAGTGAAAGAAACATACAGGCGATATAAAACCCTGTCCCTACACTCTCTTTTTGTACATCAATAGAACCAAGAAAATAAATAAAATCATTACATGCTTGTTATGGTGGGATTGATCTGTCTTTCCCTGGTAGGCCACTAATGTTCTGCGTCACTGCTCATTTTTCACTGCACAAGGTACACGGCAAACCATTTCCTGACCAGAGTGATGTGAGCATGAACTTTGAGATAAAGTATCAGGATTACAAAGTTAGGGGGAAAAACACACAGGTTCACTTCCTGTTTGCCCTGCAGTCTCTACTGTTCAATTGCTCTGACAAAAATGAGCTTTAGGAACATGATACATTTGTGTGTTGGCCTAGTTTTGAGTCATTACTGTTCAAGGAATTTCACAACAATAGAGTTTGCTGCTTTTTTTGATGTTCAGCCTGACGTTACATTTTTTCTTCTCCGTGGCACATTTGGGCCAGTTGGGAGTATCTTGTGACATGTTTAAATAAATTCTCCATAATTCCCATAATGCATCTCACTTCTCCTATGTATGACGCCACTCAGAGAGCCTCCACTGACTTGCCAGAGGTTTCAGTGAAATCAAAACCACACTACAAAGACTGCAGCACCCAGCCTTTTCATTGTAATAGGGTCACATAGCCATGAGGTTGAGAGATGTTGGCATTCCGATCTGGTAATTCAGTATGACATTAATGTGACATCAGTGCGACCGGCGTGGGCTTTATAGTAGCAAGGTGTTGGGGTTTGTTCAGTCTGATGATTCTTTCTTGTAACAATGGTGTGCAGCATGTTAAAACCGAGAGCCTGTTCATACGGTGATATTTAACTTTAGCACATGATTAAAGTGACATTGATCGAGTTTGCTGGGGATCAATTTAAATGAGGACCATGTAGAGTCAACTGACAGAAAAAATTTTCCCAACTGCAATTTTACATGATGGTCCGTTTGAGCACTTACAACACTTGGATGGGCATGAAACTCTCAGGGTTGAACCATCAGCAAAAAACAAAAAATAACTGCATTGAACTATTTGCATAAAAATGTTAGGAGATAAGTCAGCTACGAGTCACATGATGCACAGCCTCAACAAACAACAATCACTGGGCCTCAAATTCTGTTATCTGCACTGGTGAAGTTAAACTTTGTAGCTTTGAGTTAACTTTATACACACATTATGTGATCATTTCAACAACTATGGTCCAGTGTTTTGCTTCTGACTGGCATCTTCAATATAATGCGCGATGAGGCTCATGGGTACTGCAGGATTACGTGCCATTTGGCAAACTGAACTGATGGAAAAAAAAATATTTCTCTGAAACAAAGTTGAAACATTTAGAGGTGATGGCCATTACATAACCCTGTTGTTTTGTTTAATTATCCAAGAGACTCCCGTGACTCAGTGTTGAGTACTAATGTGGTCTAATCAGCAACTGGAACCTGTGGCTCCGCCCACTTTGCAGCTCTATAGGCTAAGCATGTAAATTGATGGCTGAGTCAACATGGTTCTCATTGCAAGCCTATTCCACTTTTTGTCAGCTGAGTCTAAACTGTCCTCATTTTCACAATTTCAGTTATTGCAGCTTTGACTTTCATGCACTCCTCTCACAAGAAGAGGTCAACCTTGGAGGTCAGCTGTGACTCCCAGCATCCCAAGCATTTTTCTACCAAGG
>OMKZ01022039.1:0-13078 GCA_900302535.1 Neoniphon sammara | reverse complement strand
AACAGCATCTCGGCTTGAGTGGGATATTTTGGCACCCTTTCCACCCTGGCACACCACACACACGCCCACATGAACACACACACACACACACACACACACACACACCCCTCAGACACACGCACTGCACTGCATATATCCTGGATAACCGCACGTTCCCCTTCCCTGATCCGTGACCCCGGAAGTGCTTTGACAGGAAGCGCCCAGCAGGCACCGGCTGCCGACGGGCTTGTCCGCCTGCCTCTCGGTAAACAATCGCCGTGTTTGTGTGAGCGATGGGCACGTCGTTTGTTTTGCTAATGGGTGTTTTTCTCCTTCACACTCCGCGGGGAGCGCTATCTAATGAGCCGCCCACCCGCGCTCTCCCTCCTGCAGCCCCTGTGCCCTGAGTGTGCGGCTTTAACCCCAGTGCAGAGGAGGATGGATCACAAGGGCTGGGGCTACACATAAACACACACACACACACGCAGAAACACAAGCAGGCGCATAGGCAGACATACACACACACAAGCACGACTAAACAAAAAAGCATGAAAAGCAGGAAACGAGGAGCACTGATCTAAAAATAAACCTATAGAATATGTTGCAGAAGTCTTTAAATATTAATAGGCAAATGCGCACGTACACTGTAACTGTTCAAAAGCTAGGCTAATGCACAAAAATCTTTGCTGAAACACACAGTCATTCGTGTACCATCGCAGTACCTCAGCTATATTATACGCCTTCTCTAATGCAGCAGAGAGGCTGTTAAATATACATGTGATCCCATGAAGCCAGGGCATCAGCCTCTTAGTAACGTATCACATGGGCGATGTCACGCAAGGCTGCAGACAAGGAGGGAGGCGCAGTGATCAAAGCCTGGGCCGATATGTGTGCATGTTAATGTACTCCCATTAACATGTCCTGCTTTGTTGGTCGGTTAACATGGGGCAGTTTTGGAATATAAAGCTGAATCTGCGTGGAGGGTGATTTCCATTGTAGTGCGACAGAAGTGTTTGACTGATATGGGTTGCTGAGTGTCGATATCATGCACCAATATCCGGTATCTTTATTGATATTTTTACCAATATCTGACCATGCTCTTGCCTGGGAATTATTTATGATTTCCCAGTCAGTGTTTCAGCCAGAACTATATTCTTATCAGGGCGGAAAAGCCTCTTAAAGCCTCAGTGTTTAGACTATAGAATACTTAAACTCTCCAGTGAAACCTAGGGCAGTATTAGAATAATGATAAAACATGCTCATACATGTATGTGTGGATTATGTCCAAAACATCTCCTCAGAATCACATCAGGTTAAGGGTTTCCATAATAAGTCTAGTGCTGACCAATTTGACATAAAATCTGATTTTCGTGAAAAAAAACAAGGATCTCAGGATCTCTGACACTGCTATTATACACAAACAAGGAAAAGTAACAAGTGAAATTTTTAAACCTTTTTTAACCCTCTGAAACACACTGCTGGTGCACAACATTCCCTTTCTTTTCAAAAATATTGAATATTCAAATATTCAAATCACTACTTTTGGAAATGAAGATTTTTTTTTGTCTTGTCTAAAAGATTGTATATGTAAAAAAATGAGTAATTTCTAATTAATACAAAAAAAAGTTTAAAAAGTACCAAAGTAAGAGAAAGACAAAGAAAGTTACAAATATAAAATATAAACACAAAAAATCATTGTGAGTCTGCACTTTTTATAATAAATAAGTAAATAAAAAACATTCATAGGCCAAAGCAGCCAATTCTTTATACTTTTGAAAGAAATAAAGGGAATGTTATAAAAAGTAAGCGTAAAAGAATGCAAAGCTTGTATCAGTGGCACAAGCTCTACAGGCCAAATAATGCAATGAAACAACATTACTGTAAACATGTTCTGTGTATGATGGCATATGGATCCCACCGTCTCCACCTGAGGCATAGGGTTTGATGTGCACCCCATGCTATATTCAGATTAGTGTGACATCATATAAAATGCATTTAGATTTGCTAACCATCTGGAGGCAGGGTGAAACAGGTGTTCCTCCAGAGTGGAGGCACTCCCTCAACCCAAATCTTTGCATCGATGAGAAAACACATCAATAGTCAACAGCGCCGAGGAGTTCAACAATCCTAAAATCTCATATGTGGAAATAATCCCTCCGCTGCATCATCTTGAACACGCACTCCTACTGAAAAAATACGGAGAGAAAAGCTTTTTCCGTCTAAATGGAAAGATGATATTATCTAATTCAGTCACAATGTATTTTTTTTTCCTTCTTCATTTTCAGAATAATCTCCCAGAAAAAGAAACGGCATCAGCAGAGCAAAGCCTTGTTTACAATATATTTATTCAATGCAATGCAAGGCCAAGCGTACAGATATTTTAGCGGAGTAAAGAGCGTTCACCCCGTCCCGCTCGTCTCCCAGAGTGTTCCTATTCATGTGTCAGAAAATGTACGTTGCTGAAGCCATTACGGATGAGGTGGTGGAGATAGACGTGGGCTGTGGGAAAGAGGAAGGAACAGCTTTCCTGGGAGTGGTGAAGGTATATGGGCCTTCTGTAAAACAGCGGCACAAAGGAAGGAGGAGCTCTTTTTTTTTTCTCTTTTTTTTGGACCATATGCTCCTGTTCCGCGCAGGAGCTCGACTGAATGGGATATGAGGTCCGGAGACACCGCCGGTCCAAGCCGAGCAGGTGTGCCGCTGAAGCTTTCAATCACACACACACACACACACACACACACACACACGCGCGCGCACACACACACCGCTGTTTACACTCTGCAGAGCCATAAAGCAACAACTCCTCCTCACACAGCAGCAGCTGTCCAGATTGGCCATCTCGAGCCGGGACGCCACCGCATATTTACATTGTTAAGCAATTTTCACTTAGTAAAATCAAAGTTTTACGACTTTGAATAGAGTGATATAGTGTTGACGTTTTTAGGTCAACCCAGAACAAGCACAGGTTCCCTCAACAGATTTCCAACGGATTTTTTCTATAAGGTTTTTGAAAATTTAAGAAATTAAACTCCGTCCCAAAGGCTTATGATGCTTACATGTTTTGTTCATAGTAATAATCTCCACTCACAATACACTTTTTTTTCTGTTTTTGAACGAAAATAGAAAGAAAGCTATCGTCCAGTGTTCAAGAAGCTAGCTAGCTGTTAAATACTAAAAACTCACAAACATGCAGTGAAAAAGATCCAGCTGTAGAGCAGAGCAGAGCGGGAATGTGAGTTAGCCCGCTTGATGTGACAGTCACGTCAGTAGCAACCTTTTTTTTTTTAAAGCGGACTTAAAATTTTGTGGTTGAGATGCTAATGGGTGTATTTTATGGCGTAGAACAAAACGTCAAACACACAGCAGGAGACTGTGTGTGTGATTCAGTGGATCAGTGAGACGATGCAGACTCAAAATTATTTGTTTATTCAACATTCTTAACAGCTGAATCTAAAGAGTCCTCACTTCAATTCATCTTCAGCAATTTTGCATAGTGCACCTTTAACGCTTTAATAAAAATTAAGAATGTACTTTAACAAACAACAACAAAAAACAGGACTGTCGTTGAGTGTTTTCCGGACCCACTCCCCGACTTCTGATTCAAACTACTCCTATTCCCTCTTTTTAACAAGTCCAACTGCAACTCTAAACACAAATAATGTTGCTGTCTCAACAAATAAAGATACAAATACAAATTGTTTCTTTTCTGCACACTCTCCCAAGTGTCCATGTTAATATACTCCCATTAACACTGCTGGCTTTTTGATTGGATAACATGCTCTAGCCATTTTACAATAGGAAGCTGGATCTGGTTTGTAGTGGATTTTCCATTGTAGAGCAACACAAGTTCATCTGTTGGAGACTTCAGGCTGGCGCTCGATCGATATGCTTTTTCAAGACCAAATGACTGCTGGTATTTTGTCAGTTTTCAATACTGTTACTTCGGGCCATTTTCATCAGTCACAAAATTACAAGTATTCAGTGTTTCCCTCAGAATTTTACTCTTGGCAGGGTAGAAATGCCCCCGCTAAAACTCCCCGCTGAAGGGTAATAATAGCAACAACGATAAAACATATTCACACAGACTTGTACAGAATCTAATCAAAATGTTTCATTAGAATCAATATGGGGTACTAGCTTCCTATAGACAACTGCTGCAGTTTTGATCAATTCTACAATAAATATGTAATTAAATAAATTGGATCATATCAGAGGTGGACGACGGTGACTGGCTGATGTCCAATTTTTAATAAAAGGCCAGTATCGGCTCCATATATCAGTCTAACCCTAGTTAGCGCTGAGTTAAAATTCAGAACTGATTAAGCACTTTCATTAACTCCATCGATTCACTCTCTCCCCTCCTCTTTTGCCGCCACTCAAGTGATATTAAACAGTGGAGCCCCCATCCACCCAACTGGAAGGAGGCTGCAGAGGATAGTAAAGGTGCTCTGTTTACACTTGTAAATACACACACATACAGCCCAACGCACAGTACACACTCTTATTGAAATGCTGCAGCACATAGCCATACATGCGCATGCACACGCACGCGCACACGCACACACACACACATACACACCCATTAATGCATCCCTCCCCTTATTTCTACAGAGGCCCCAGTATTAGTGAAACCCCAGTCTACTGGCAGCCCTATCCATCATCGCGCCAAGCCAGACAGACAACAGAGCACACCCTCACACAGCCCACAGTCCCACATTTGCATTTGACCACCTTCATTAAATTCAGCAAAGGTAAGACTAATTTAGACTCTTGCAAGCAACTTGATCTATCCATCAAAACTTTTCCGAAGATTGTCCTCTAATAGGATTAAAAGTAAAGGTCATGTGTAGTGTATTAGTTTGGTGATTGAGTTAGTTACTTCAGCCCTGTTGTTCTCCAACATAGGCTGTCATAATCACAGCAGAAAACGATTTTTTCTTTTGCTGTTTTTACCCCCAGAAAAATTCACCTGCTAATTTTATTATTGCTCTGACAAAGTAAACATTTGGGTTTGCACAGGATCTCCAAACAAAGGTTCAGCTCTTGCCAAAGTAGCTGGTAGAGTAGAAAAAATTACCAGCCATAATAAAAATGAACCAGAATTTGACTGGGTTAACTTGAAATTTTAAGCAAATTTTTTTAAATGTCGCACATCATAAAATTCTTATTAGGTGCATTTCCATCAGCTGGCTTGAAAGAAATAAATGGGATTTCCGCACTTTAGAGCAAACATCCACAAGAAAATAGAACAAGTCTTTTGTAAAATGATTAATATCATCCAAGTTGTCGTTCTTTTGTGCTCTCCACGGACCAGAACAAAGAAACGCACTTGACTATATTCGCCAACCAATGCACCAACAAACGGCGATGACAGCGACTTATTTACAACAGTGCCACATTTTTTTGGAGGCTGTGGTGGCTGTACGTTCAAAGGCGCCTTTCAGCTAAACAGCAAGACTATACCATTTATGGTGTCGATTTAAAGCCCACATTTTTTATTCAACAAATGCATTTCCATCACTGTTTAGCACTCAACTTTTTTATTACCAGGAAAGTTTTTCACCTCAGCATATAAACTTTTTTTTTCCAATATTGTGACGATTTTATCAAAATTTGCCATTAAGATTTTCTAATTCAGTGTCATAATTTGCACAAAACCACACGGATGGCAACCCAGCTACTGTCTATTCTTAGGCATAATACGGGGGAGGCTGGCGCGGAGATCGCAACCTTGTGTCTCTGCTCTCAGGTGACCTTATGATCTCCAACCACATCGTACAGCACTTGATGATATACTAGGTGGTCTAGAGTTTCACTGACCTCTAACACTGACAGCTCGGGGCAATGTGAATACAGTAAGCCAACCACTGGCCCTAAGCTTCTCGCACATATGAGAGTATCTTCCCTCCCCTCTTGGCCCCTGGCCCACGTGACTTTTGAGTGTTGCTCGGACCAGGCTTTGTACAGCGGGATGTGAAGCGCTGTAACAGATGAGATGTCTCCTCTCAGAAAAACAGCTTCAGTCTAGCGTGCATGCACACTCTGCAGCAGCACGCACAATGCCAATGTGTTCATGTAATATCTCTCTCTCTCTCTCTTTCTCTCTTTCTCGCTCTCTCTCACACACACACACACACACACATGCTGAGCGCTGTGGCTGTTGTCAAAATCTCTTCAATCCCCTCCCCTTTGTGCATTACCTACTGTAGTTTTGAGTCTTGCGTTGAACAATATGACAAAATTGGATCTCTGGTGAGGAAAACTGACACACTATAATTATAACTACTATTAACACTGATGATAAAGAATAGGTTGCAATTTTATCAAGCTTTTACCATATAACGACACCACCGCATTCATCTACATTTTATTTTGCATATAGGACAAAATGTAAACTTTGTGTGATCAATCTTTTCTACAAACAAGATGAGGAGGAACAAGCATCGGCTACAGCTTGATGTGGTTATTTTAAAGCACGAAAACGTGAAAAGTTGCGCGCTCGCATCACGTCAATCAAGGATCCTACTGAGCACAGAAATAATTTCATTTTCATTCCTCGGGGAAACAGAAATCAAGTTGCTTGCTGACAGTGAGCAGTGACTCAAGCTGTTCAATAACTGTGCATAGGCTCGGCATGCTGCATGGCTCTCAGAGTGACTTCTGCGGAGTCAAAAAAACCACTGGAGGCGGTTGAAAATGCCGATCAGATAAAAAAGGAAACCAATAAGGCACTCTTCTCTTGTGTGCAAAGGTGTAAAAAATCCTTTATTTTTCTGTGGCCACCCTTTATGTGGCCTTCATCAGGGGTATCTCAGTTAAAATAGTAATCTGCAAGTTCCTTGTTTTATTGATTTGGCTACATATTTACTCTGTGCTCATTGCTGTGGTGTTGTTGCTCCACAATTCCTAGAAATCACTGGTCAATAAAACAGTGTGTCCAGTGTTGTCACGTCTTTCTCCTTGGATTTTCTGTTGATGGAGTTTGAGTTTCTGCAGGTGACACTCTTTTCTTTCACTGTTCAGCCATTTTGCTATCAGTGCTCAAGCTAACTACCCTGTTCAATCTGTTGCTGCTGCCAGAAACATAAAACATAGCACTTTCCATTAAAGACCTACCAAACATTCGGTCTTTACAATGTAAAATCTTTCATGAACAGGCTGTAGGTTGAATCACTTTTGTGTTTTATCAATCAGAGATAGCAAAATGAATATTTATTTACATGCTGTCTGATGAAGGGCCCAGGCTGAAACGTCATGTTTTAATACATAGAGCTACATTTTTCCATAGAAAAAATGCTGCACATACATTTTTTCCTGTGATGATCCATTTTGGTCAGCAGCACCTTGTCTCTGACCCTGTTTGAGCCCTGAACTTTTTCACCATTTACATGAAACTATCCCAGATTATTTTAATATCATGTTTGAAGTTCGATAAATATTTCAACGCATTTCATTTTCATATCAGGGCAGCCTAGATGTTGGTGGGGCATACTCTTGGTAGACAGTAAAAAACATAAAAGAGAAGTGTACATATACGTGATGCATGTATCCACAGACTTGGGCTGCCCCCGATATAGTTTCGTACATGCTTCAAGTGCGTCTATCTGACATCTATATCTGGAAGAGAAAAAAAAATGGGAGAAGGGAGAAAAGACAATAGAGTGCTGGCTGACTTATCGCGTCTCATTGCTTGAAACAGCAACAGCCAGCAACTGAGCTCCCTCCTCTGGGTCTGGTACATATCTATGTTCCCACCAGCCAAGAGGAAATCAGCGGAACAGGGAAGCTAACTGAGATAGCTCCTGGGTATTCTTTGCTACTGTATTTTGGGACTGCTGCTATACGTCTTCTGTTGAGCTCAATTAACAACAAGAATTGGGGACTTCTTCCAGAGAGAAGTGTCTTTTGGATGACCTACTCTACACAACGTCAGTACAGAAAGGTAGGAGAGAACTTTTCCAGGTTTCACAACAGCTATGAATAGCCGTGTTCTAAGCCTCTAACTCTAACACTGTGTTGTAGATGATATTGAGGACATGCACTACATTAGCAAGTAGCAAGCGGCAATGATGAGTTATAAGTGAGAGCCAATTATCTCAGTGGGGAGCATATTACAGTACCGATGAGCAATTCGGCCTCTGAAAGTTCTGTCAAGGTTAAAAAACAATGCTTCAACCTTTAGCATGCTGAAAGAGTGAGACAGAAAACAAAAGGAGTTCAACAGGGAGACATAGAGAATGCCAAAGACAGAAAAATATGTGTGAGGAAATTAAAAAAAAAAAATCAGAGAAGGAAGAAGAGAGAGATGAGAGAGAGCAAGACAGACCGAGTCAGAGAGTGAGAAGGAGAAAACACAAAAGTGTGGCCCTCCTGGGTTGGATGCTGACACCGGTGAGGGATTACTGAGGGGAGGAGCGTGGCCATATGGCTGCATGGCAAAGTGGAACCCACGGGGAGGCAGCGGGCACATTAGCTTGCATGGGGCCCTCCATCGCTTCCTCTGCACTGCGGTTTGTGGGACGCACAGGAACATTGACAATGACATCAGGCGCTCCCACCTCCGCGATGGCTCCTGGATCCCAGCTGACACCGCTGGCAAAAGGCCAGTAGGAGAAAAATCACCTGCTCCGCCCCGCAAGCACAGAGTTACTTATGCCACTCAATAATGACCCGGGGACTGCTGCAAAAACAACAAGCGCAACGGCCGCGGGAAGGCTGAGACTGAGGGTTTTCACCCGGCGCTCGGCATTGTTGGCCCCTTTCAAACAACAGAGGAGAGAGTCATAATAGCACCACGTTTCACACCAAAAGCGCCACTGTCGTTAAATCAATAAGTCATTACCTTTAATGGGATAAGCACTTTGAAAACTAATTGAAAACAGCTCCATTTACTCCAGCCAGGCCCTTAATGCAAACAATACTGTTGTTGCAGCGAAAAAAAAAAACAGAGAGAAAAAAAAGGAGAGGAAAAACATGTGGAGTGGCTAGGGATCCAGTATGTGATAATTTGGTAAACTGTTTGACTCTGTAATCCGCTCTTTTTCAAAATCTTTAAACCAATACAGCAGTTTAACTCTCACCAAATTCAAAATAGGCCTTTGAATTTAAAGAATGAAAAGAGCTGCATAATGGCACTGAGCAATGGTTGACTCAAAGCAGTAGGGAAGCCGGTGCTATCAATACACATAAGCCTGCATGCATTCAACTTGGGGAGACTATTCAAAGTTGGGGGAGGAAGGGGGTCTAAAACTTCTTACTTAGCAAGGTAATACGATTAAGTCTGAGTGGCTCTTAAGTGATTTGTTTGTCCAAGATTTCACAAACGGACTAATCTTTCTGTACCAAATGTGTCAACATTTGACCGTTTCACTAGTGCTCCAAACCTCACTTGCACAATAGTGAGTATCAAAAATGTGTTGTGGCAGTTTTGGAGAGTATTGATTTATATTAGAGAAAATGACTGTGCATTCAATTCCAATCAAAAGCCTCTGTGGCAGGCAGCCAGCTCTGTTACTGGGTGAAAGACACTGTATTAAATGTAAAGCAAATTGAATGTGCAAAGCCAACTATAAACCTTGGCAAGCCTTGCTTAATCAGAAATGGATTCTTATCAACACAGTTACTAAGTAGGATGAGTCAAAAAGCGATGATACAGATACAATGTTTTGTTTATATTATCAATCACCCATCTATAAAGCGTTTGAATAAATATCACCCTGTGTCTGACTCTCTGACAATGGCCTTAGCTGGGATGTTCATCGGGAGTGCCAGTTCAGTGAAATCAAAGCTATGAAAAAATATCTGGATAAAACATTGTCAAAACTCGCAAACTTGCTTGTAAAAAAAAAAAAAAAAAAAAAAAAAAAAAGGACATATTGGAGCAAGGAGTGGTGACTGACAGAATATTTTAGTTTCATATAATATTATCACAAAAGCATTTGACATGAATGCGTTCTGGTGTTTGATGATTTTTTTTTTTAATTATTTTTATTTTTATTTTTTTAAGTTTCCAGCTTCCAAAATAAGGTTTGGCTTATGGCTTCCATTATACAGTGCATTTTTACTTTCCATTACACAGTAATGATAAAAAGTATAACATCAAGGTTTCACTCAGCCAAAGGTGCAGTGAGTGCCACAGTTCCATATCCAATTGACGCCCATGAAATTCATTCATTTAAGAGTTCCCTGACGGACAGCCCTCAGTGGTAAGCACAGTATGTCATTCCATCCTGATAACTAGGTTAGCCATTAGGCTGTTGGACCAAAACATGATCGTGCTCACAGACCGAGCCGGTGGATTAACAGGTGGGAGACTAGTGGCCCCCATAGTTACCCATGAAATACCCCCCTCACTCCCACTCCACCCCACTCCGACCCCAACCTCTACCTCTCAGCATAAACGTGCGTGCACTCACAAGCACGTGCGCAAACATATATTCCATTTTTTTCTTGGAAGACTGACATGCCCACATAAATGGGTGAATAAAGGAATGCGGGGGCACCATCTGGTTGATCCCAGTGCTAATGGAGCAGCTCAATTACGCTTTGACTTTCAGTGGACTGACCGGGACGGCAGACTAATGTTGGCGTATGCTGTTTACTTTTAACTTGAGCCATCGAGTGGACATGCTGGACTGAAGGTAAAAAAACAGGCAGCAGCCATCTCCTCTGGTCAAGTGAGAGGGCGCCAACCCCACGCAATTGGTGGCCTTCCATACAGATGGCACCTCCTGCTCTCCTGGGGTTCCTAAGGAGCTAAAACCACACAAAATGGACGGAAGGTGGGGTGGTTAGTGGAGGTGGTGGGGGGGGGGGCTCGACACTTGTTGTTGTTCTATCCTTGAACGAGGTGCTCAAGCTAAATTGGCTGCGCAAATGGCTAATGTGTATAATGGAATTGAGAGTTGCCCTGCATAAGGGCGTCTGCTAAGCAAATAAATAATTTAATGCAAATCCCAGCATCGTGCCTCCTGCCAATTAAGCTAACCCGTTTTAGCTGTAAGTGATTTTATTACATTAGCATGCCGTAGCTCTGACTGCATTAGGGAGGGTTTAATCAGTCTGTAATCAAATTAGAGCACAAGACAGAAGGAGGAAGTGCCGCACTTCCACAAAGCACCTTGCTTGCGCACCTGCAGGTCTCATCTGAGAAATCTATATTTAAAATGCTTTTTATACATATGTAGCATGCACCATCATGCGACATGTTTGTATATACTCTATGGCGTTTGAGCATTAAAAAACAACAACATGATAAGCATACATGTCCTGATAAGCAAACATGTGCTTTTGCCAACCTGCCACTGAAAAATAGACTGCTATAGTTATTTGCAGAGCACACACCAAGTTGGTTGTATGTGACCAATTTTTCATTGCTGTGGCAACATGAGCAAAGAGGAATTGATGGAAGTTTCTTTGGCTCTCACATTTATGTTTCCTTTGTTTTTCCAAGTCTATGCGTATGACTAACTACATGTCATCTCGTCCCTGTGGATATACACTGTCAGATTTAATACAGTATCACCAACAGGCAAACTGCATTACCAGCACGATTAACATAATATATTCATACAATCATCTATGTTGCCTCATCGCGTTGACCAAAGAGAAGAATTCTATGATGATCTACAGCTATTCTACACACACACACACCATTCTGGAAAATTCATGGCGAGGTACAGTAGCTGTGCTTAAGCTGTCAAGGAGCAGCCTCGCAAAGCCTGACAAATCTGCTTCCATGAGAGTGAGCACTCAGAAGGCGCTGCCAAAAGTGATACCCTCATTGCCTTGTTTTCCAGCTTTTGTTTTTTCTTCTGCTTATTGGAAGTTGGGGGTTGGGGGGAGAGCGGGAGGAGGGGGGAGGGACATAAGAAATGTGTTTGCCCTGAAGGCAAAGTGCAGAGAAGGGTCTTTAAAGATTCGCCGACCTGACAGATGGTGGTGATGGCTGACAGACACTGTCTCATTCACATGAAGGAGATCTGATGGAGATGAGTTCGCTCGTGATCACCTTCCTCTGCAGCATTCTCTAACCCCCCCAACAAAAGAACAGTTTATTCCAAGCCAGTCGAATATGCACCAACATACATAGCGCATACAAGCACACGTATCTACCCATGCGTTTTTCGATGCACAGATTTTCTCATATAAATGCATGCACTAGCTGTGATAGCGGAGGCAGGAAATGTAGAGAGGTTAAGTAGCCTTTTTTTTCCTCTGCCTGGGTTGATCCTTTCACACAAAGGTGGGGGGGGACTCTCAAATCTTGATGTGCTTATCATCTTGTGCCAGTTGTGTGCGTAAAGTTCATCCTTTTGGCCTAATTAACTGATGCCTCCTCTGTCAGCCTACAACAGCATGGGCACTAATGAGGATCTTTACAGGTAGGACAATAGAGAGCTTTCTTAACCCTGACATATAGTATGACATTTCCCTTTCCAACAGACGCTCTGGCATTGGAATGAAAGAGCCAATAAGCAAAGTCTATTAGGGAATGAAAGGAAACACTTTAACAATACAAAGAGCCAAATACTTACGTAAAACAGGCCTGATCGGTTTAAAATAATTAATCTTCTAGCGTCAATGTGAAATTTATGTAAAAGCTGCTTGAACATCTCTCCAGGAATGT
Source organism: Neoniphon sammara (assembly GCA_900302535.1). NCBI lineage: Eukaryota > Metazoa > Chordata > Actinopteri > Holocentriformes > Holocentridae > Neoniphon > Neoniphon sammara. The sequence continues at coordinate 471 of OMKZ01022039.1, read as the reverse complement.
GTCAAGTTTTTCCTTTAACCTAGTGAAGCAAAAGATGTCGAAGTCCTTCAGTCAGAAAATGAACAACTGAATGTCAACGTCAATGTTGGGTCACATGCGTAGATGGACAATAAAGTACCGTGAGGTCATTCGGTCTTACATATTCCTATACACTTGTTGTCTGCCCAGGCCCCACCCCCGCAGACCTATCTAATGAATTATGGTCTTGCAGTTTGAGAAGTCATTGAGAGAAAGGCAGGGCAGGAGAAGAGGAGGAGGAGGGAAGTGAGGGGGGAAAAAAAAGAAAAAGAAAATCAATCGGAAGCGTCTCAATTAATCTGGCGAGTGGCGGATTGATTGCAGCCCTAAACTGGGTAAACAGGATTGTCTATTTAAGGGCCATGATCCCTTAATCATCACTTTAGCTCAAATAGACCAGGATCGCCACATCTGCTGGCCTGGCCCCGCTGCAGATGCCAGGGCCTCGCCTCT